>BRYA01000100.1:0-55617 GCA_030267965.1 Triparma columacea | reverse complement strand
CCCTTGGAATTCCTCTTCCTTCCCAATTTTGCTTTCTCTCGCATTTGGCCATACTGTTGTTTTCTGTTCAGGTAAGGATGCCAAAACCACTGACTTGCGCGGTATCTCCGCGCAAGTTACGAGACACTGTTGATAAATCCGCCAAAGAACAACCATAACCCCAACTTTTCGACTCTTTTTTATCGCGAGTCCCTCGTGCCTTGATAACAAAAAATGTCTCCCCAGGCGACAATAATACTACTTGAAGCAACTTTCAACGATTTTTTCGTATTCTATTGGGTCACTATGGGGCAATTAATCGCAATTGACGCTACAATGAATCATATTTTGAGAATTTCCCCAGACCCCCGACCCTTCTGTAATCGAAGACTCACCCCAACCATACGTCTCCCCCATTCTCCCCCCCACAATTCCCCTCCCCTCCCCACCTTTAGAACTCAATGGATGAGTTTCCTATCCCTATGAATTCGAGGTAAGATAAACGTTTGGGAAGTGTTTGCCTTTCCTTCTTACATGGCTATTCATCACAAACCATTAATCCAACACACTCCCCCCTCCTCCTCCCTCTGCTTCTGCTTCTGCTTCTGCTTCTGCCTACCCTGTCGTCCTTCCCTTTCCAACGCTCCGCCCCTCCCAGCCCTAAGTGGTCTTGCCAAAATTGTACCTTAGAGAACTCTTTCGATTGCGAAATGTGCAAAGTGTGCGGCACCCCCGCCGCCACCGCCGCCGCCCCTGCTTCTTCCACGATTGACCTGACTAGAGACAGCAGCAACGACGACGACGACGAGATTCTATGCGACATCGAATCGGACGGAGACACCAAGGGCAGCAATACCAAGAGGACCTCCTCCTCCTCCTCCTCCTCCTCCTCCTCCTCTTCCTCCTCATCCTCCCCCCCAACCTCCTCCTTCACAACAACCTCCTCGCCGCTCCAGACCTCCTCGTCGTCGGTTGCCTTCAACCCCACAGCAGCCACGAAGAAGAAGGCCGATATCGATGACTCCGACACGGACGACGACGACTTGGTCATCTCGTCGAAGAAGGAGGCCACCAAGGCGCCTTTCGACATTCAAATGGTGTTGCAGCGGCCTAATATCCATAGCGTTCCTGGTAGCGAACTCGGCTGCGACGACACATGGACCTGTGCCGTTGACAAAAAGAATTTTCAATACTACCTTCAGTCACCATCCGGCAGGAGGTTCAATAGCAAGAAGAAGGCTGTGGAGCACTTCGAAGAGGAGAACGCGCGTGCTCTGAGTAGAGCTCCCGACCCTCCTTTCGACGACATCCAAAAGAGGCTGAATGATCCCAGGTATATTCAAATTCCTGGGAGCTCCGTCGGCTGCGACGATACGTGGACCTGCGTCAAAAGTATTATCTTCAGATCGTACTTCCTTCAGTCACCTAGCGGGATGCAGTTCACGAGCAAGGCGAAGGCTGCTGAGCACTTTATGGAAGAGCAGGCTAGAAAAAGCAAGGCCTTTGAGATTGTCCTCAAGGACTGTAAGAGCAGGATGAAGGCCATCGGTGAGGCTGAGGAGCAGAGGAGGAAGCGGGAGGCCTTGAGCGCTGACGCAGGGGGGGGGGGCTTCGTTCGCAAACTATACCCAGGGGCACCTGGGAGATCGGGGGGGTGTAGTGGTAGTACCTGCAGCGGCTCCCCTCCCCTCTCAGATGACGACCACCAATCCAGCCCGCTCCAATCCCGGTGGAGCAACATGACCTCCAGTCCCTCTTCCGTACTGGTCACTTCTACCTCCCTCCCCACACGCCTTCATTTTGTAGCTGTATGTGCAGAGCTTTCCCCCGGCATTCCTTCCGCACTTGCCGCAATTTCCTACGAGGTTCTCTCGGAGATGATTACCAAATTTGGCCCAGTCAACCTTGGTAGAAGGTGTGCCAACTATTATTCCGCCTTTATTAACCTCTTCATCGGTAGCCCTGCCGCCCAGGCGGTATTTGAGAGGGCCGTGCTACCATTATTTGGTAAAATCACCTCCATGCCCACCCCCTCCGACAGTCCCACCACCCCCTGCCCCCAGCCTACCCGCTTCTTCAACCCCTTCTCCAATTCCAAACCTTCTTCTACATTCATCCAAACAATAGCAGGTGTGGCTATGAAGATAGCGGCAGGCTTTTTTACCAACCAACCAGCCATGTCTCTGAGCGAAGGTTCGTGGGAGTGCGCGGAGCTTGTGACATTCCTCAACTTCACTTTGTTTCACTTGTCGCGCGCAGGTGTGGTCGTGCCGCTTGGTTCGTTTGCTGCCAGAATAGCGCCCTTTGTGGACAATCTCCTACGGGTGATTCAGGAGTGGAACTATCTCGGGGATTATCTCGACAGTGGCATCGGCTCCCGCCACGGCGATCCCACGAAAAATAGACGATTTTTCGTGGCGCTTCGCAACCTCATTGACTGCAAGGAGATCACCGACCTCCTCGACCCAAGGCTCAAGGAGGAATTCATGTTTACGAGGGAGACGGAGGAGTTTCTAATGCACCAGCTTCACATAACAGTTGCAGTGTGCGGGTGTCTGGTGGAATCGATAGGTCTGCGGAAGCGCACACTGCAGGAGGACATGGAGATGGAGGCTGTCGTGCGCAAAATTTACGACTACTGGCACAGCTGGTCCGCGACACACAACAGCTGGTCCGAAACCATGGGCTGTCCTTTCCACATCCATGGTGACAAGTTCAGGGTGAACGTTTTGAATATCACTATATTTTTCGAAGAATGTGTGACGTTCGTGAAGGGGGGGGAGGTGACCACAACGCGCTACTCCGGGGTGCCGAGCGGTAAGATGGGCAGCAGGAAGAGAACGAAGGAGCCCACTGAGAACATCTTCAAGGTCGGTGATAAAATTGAGCTCGTTGCCGACATTGTTTCGTTCCACCTGCGTATGATACACATCCTGCCCTTCCGCCTTCACAGCTCCATCGAGACCGCGCTCAGTAGGCAGTCCAATGTAACATTTGAGGACTTGATGAAGCGGTTGGCGCACATTAGGTGGGGCTGGGAGGGTAAGGAGGAGGAGGGGAAGCCTACTAGAACGAGCAGTAAAAGAAAGAAGGAAAAAAAAGAGACTAGGTAGTAGTATTGTTGTTGGTTTTGTGAAGCGTTTTGTTGTTGTAAAAAGTATTATTATGTGCTATAATACAGTTCTTGGCAAATAATGCCCAAATCATCTCAAAGTCTCCAAAGCCTTTCTCTTTTTCCTCATTTTCTTCATTTTCCCTCTACTTGTAAGAGCGTACCTACTAAAAAATAGCTCAGGGAGCAGCATGAGCATGTCGCCTCTGAAAAGAGCTAAAGACCAATACACGTTTCTTGCCTACATTGTTCAACATTGATTTTAGAGTTACAGAAACTCCAGAATCTCTCTCCACAAAACTTTCGGGATCTTCTGACGTGCCTCAGTTTCCCTTAGCGCGGGGGCTTCAACTCCGTCAATTGTCTTCCGCTTCCTAGCTGATCTCCTCGGTGGATTCTCCACGTGATCCCAGGTTCCCTTGAGGCACAGCAGAGCGTTGACGCGTTCACGTATGCGGTGCCACCTAGAATGGAGAAGGGCCGAGACAGTCGGCATATTTTGATCGGTAGCGGCAGAGATTAGGGCAGTGCAGTTTGAGAAGCAGAATTCATCGATGGAGACGGCAGGAGATAAACTGAGTCTCGTCAGGGCGGTGCATCCGTGGAAGGCGTGATATCTAAGCGTGGTCACCGAGTCCTGGATGGTGATGGCCGTGAGGGAGGAGCATTCTTTGAAGGCGCGTTCACCAATTGATAGATTTGGGTCCCTTTTGAGTGGGCCGTGACGAGCAGCAACGAGGGGAGGAAGGGGAGCCAGCCCCAGATTCCGGGCCTTTCCGTCACTAGGAGGCCTGGACATTTTGCGCACACGGTGTGTTGGATGACGACCATGTGGAAGAAGAAGATGAGGAGGTTCCCTACGAAGGTCTGTATCATAGTCACGTAAATGAGCGGGTTGGTGAAGAGAGGACAGTCCTCGGTGAGTAGTGAGCCAACTCCCGTTGTTTCAAAAGAGAGAGACGGTTCTCTGTACTCGTTGATATGCCAACGTGTGCCTGGAATCAAGACGACGAAGTGCTGCTCGTATTGTTGCTGACTCGACCGAGGGCTCGCTGCATTGACTCGTTCATTTCGTTGAGCCTGTCGATCTCTTGCCTGGTCTCGCGCTTTCTCTTGGTAGCGTCCCTAAGCAGGGCATTGCACTTCTCCTCTACACAACCTTCGGGTTCGTTCCTAACCTTTTCCCTCTCTTGAAGGTCGATCCCGAGGAGGCGCCAGTAAGTCTGAAGTTGCGCCAATGTTAAGACGATGGGTGAATTAGATCCAGATTTGGTTGTATTTGATAGGTTCTTGGCAGAGGAGGCTTATGCTAGCAGGGTGAGGGAAATCAAACCCTCTGCTATGCGCGTCCTAGACATGCAGGATATGCACTCCCTCCGTCGACACCGGGAAACAAACCCTTTTCCTTCTATTCCTTCGCCTTCAACGTCAACTTCTCTTGTGCGCGAGTTGGCGTCGATAAATCGATCCGACCTGAGCATCGTGTGCTCGAGCGTAGAGAAAGCCTTGTTAGAGATGGAGTACAAGATCCCCGGGGAGAAGCTTCAGATGGGGTCCTTCTTCACTTCTCCAATAGACAAAGGGTACGACAATAACCACAGTTTCAACCAGCGGAAAGACTTCATATCAATTGGAGGGTTCAAGCACCCTCCAAATGTTGACAGCGCCGTATGGTTAGTAGAGGATATCTGGCCTAGAATCAGCAAAAAGATACCGGATGCGGTTTTGAACATTTACGGTGCTTATCCAACACGAAAAATCTCAAGCCTTCACTCGCCATCAGATAACGTACATGTACATGGCTTCGTGCCATCCCTCGAGGAACCATTTTTGAAGAGTAGAGTACTTTTGGCTCCCCTGCGGTTTGGAGCGGGGGTCAAGGGGAAGATTATTGATGCTTTCAGGTTTGGATGTCCCGTGGTCACGACGAAGATAGGCTCTGAGGGCATAGGGAAGGAAAATGAGGGATGGGGGGGAGCAGTAACTTCGAATATAGACTGCGCTGAAGAGTTCGCTGACGCTGCAGTAGCGTTGTATAATGATCGAGATAGGTATGAGAGTTCTAGAGCTTCGGCCAGGAAGATCCTTGTTAGGGAGTTCGACAAAACTAGGAATTTGGATGCCATTGTGGAGGCAATTCAAGGCACATACGAAGATCTCGAAAGATGCCGAGAGCGTGATGTGTTTGGAAATATACTGTGGCACAGTAGTAATCGAGCGACGGAGTATTTCTCAAGATATATCGAGTTGAAGGAGAAGAATAGGAGAGAAGAAGTTGATCAAACGTGAAGTTTAAAAACCGTCCGGGCTACCGTCGGTGCGATCATAGCCGTAGTGGTTTCGGAACAGTGTGGATTTTTCAATTTGCTCTGGTGTTCTCCTTCAACATTTCTTATTTTCGAGATAATTTGGGGCTGTGCCATTTTGCTTAGTCATGCTTGCAAGAGGTGTGCGTTCAGCGTTTCGGGCCTCTCGGGTCTCTCTTGCTGCCCGTGAGAGAGCTTCTTTGTCTTTTTTAGGGGCGTCTGACGTTGGATTGGAACAGTTTGATGACTTGACGACAATGGTTCCGGCTGCTCGGAATCCTTTTTATTCCACAACAAGGAAACCCCTCAATTCTTTTAGGTTCTTCTCTACGACCTCGTCTTCTTATGAGGGTAACGGAGTGATAGGAATCGTTAGAGAGAGCTATACAAAGTGGGAGAGGAGAGTGCCCCTGACGCCTGAGCAGGTCAGAACCCTTGTTAGAGATCACGGATATACGGTGCAAATCCAGCCCAGTAACAAGCGAATTTTCACCAACAAGGAGTATGAGGCGGCTGGTGCGACGGTCCAGGACGACCTTTCTGAGGCTTGCCTCATCCTGGGAGTGAAGCAGGTTGAGGTGAGGGAGGGAGGGGTGACAGAGGCAATGAGTGGCGGAAAATGTTTGAGTTGTAGCCCCTAACCCTTTTTGCAATTATTCGCTTCTCCCCCTCACACCACCACAGGAGGACAAGCTCCTACCCAACAAGTCTTACATGTTCTTCTCTCACACAATCAAGGGCCAGCCTGAAAACATGAGTCTTCTCCAGTCACTGCTCTCCTCCAACATCCGCCTCTTTGACTATGAGTGTATCAAACGGCCGGATGGGAAGAGGCTGGTGGCTTTCGGGAAGTTTGCGGGAATTGCCGGTATGATCAACACGTTCATCGGCGTGGGTCAGCAGCTCCTCCAGAGCGGCTACTCCACCCCGTTCCTCAACAGCCCCTCTAGTTACATGTATAGGGACCTGGTCGCTGCCAAGTTCGGCATATCTTCCATGGGCCGAGATATTGCTAATGGGGGACTCCCCAGCAGCCTCGAGCCCCTCGTCTTCGCCTTCACCGGCAAGGGCAACGTCGCCGAGGGTGCTCGTGAGATCTTCGAGCTTCTTCCCCACAAGTGGGTCCGTCGCGAAGAGCTCGACGAACTGAAGAAGAGCAAGGGACCCCACGAGTGCGTTTATGGCATCCTGGTGGAGCAGGGAGACATGGTCAAGCTCAAGAGCGAGACGATGGAGGAGGTGAGAATCGGTGAAGGACAAAGTAGCCCGGTGCACCAATTCTAACCCACTTACGCAACCCTCTCGTCGCAGCACCTGGCCAGGAAGACGCACGACGTCGAGCATTACAGGGCGAACCCCGCGCTGTATGAGGCTATTTTCCACGAGGTTATGGCTCCGCACGTCAATGTTCTCGTGAACGGAATGTACTGGGACCAGCGGTACCCCAGGTTGTTGACAAAGTCACAGGTGAAAGACCTCTACTCGGAAGACAACAACAGCTTCCTCTGCCTCGCTGACATCTCATGTGATATTGGAGGCAGTGTGGAGTTCCTGGAGAAGAGTACAACGGTCGAGATGCCTTACTTCCACTACGATCCCCTCTCCGATACAGTCAGCGACATTCCCATGTCTGAGGGCATCAGCGTTATGGGCGTTGACATCCTTCCGAGTGAGCTTCCGAGGGAGAGCAGTAAGCACTTCGGAGATGCTCTCATGCCGCTCCTTCACGAGATTGTTGGGGAGGGCAGGGGGGAGGAGGTCGGGGAGGAACTGAAGAACGCCTGCATCACGGCTGGCGGGCAGCTCGCAGAGAACTTCAGGTACATCGATCAACTGAAGAGGGACTACTTCAAGGCCCAGGACAAGATCGATTCGCAGGAGGACCACCTCATGCTGGAGCTTGATGGGCATCTTTTCGACAGCGGTTTGATCAACCACGTGCTCGATCTCATCGAGTCCAACGAGTGCAAGATGGAGATTGTTGAGTGCAACGTCGGGGGGGTCTTGGGGGACACGAAGAAGACCACCCAGGCCGTGCTCAAGGTCAGCAATAGCTTGCTTTCCTATGGCGACCTTAGGGCCGTCGCCAAGAAGGTCGAGGACCTTGTCGAGCTCCTCCCGAACGCAGAGGCAAAGATCAAAGTGTATGGGGGAGGGGGGAATGGGGCGGGGGGGAGCACGGCCAAGGTGACGGACTTGAAACAGAAGCAGGTACGAAGGCAGGAGAGGCAGGGATGGGGGGTTGCAGGAAGAGCGATGCGACCACTTGTATCCCACGATGTAATACCTCCCACTAACCCAAGCGTTTCCGCGGCTCACTTCGCTCTTTGCAGGTCCTCCTTCTTGGGTCTGGGAAGGTCGCCATCTCGTTCGCTGAGTACATTGGCAGGAGGGATGACAGGAAGGTTGTTGTTTGCGGAAATGTCGGGGAGGAGGTCAGGGATGTCACGGGGTATGCCAAACACGCCGAGGGGGTGGTTTTTGATGTGGCCGGAGATAAAGAGAAGCTTAAGGGTCTCGTCGAACAGGTGAGGACAGTGCCAACTAAATTTTTACGCGTCATTATCCTATCCTCGTCCCTAACTCTTTTCTCGATTCGCGTCGGTCGTAACAGAGCGACGTCGTTGTCTCCCTGCTACCCGCGCCCTTCCACCCCATGGTAGGGGAGATGGCAATCGAGAGTGGTGTAAACATGTGCACGGCCAGCTATGTCAGCGACGGAATACAGGAGTTGGACGGAAGGCTAAGGGAGAAGGGCTTAAAGATTTTGAACGAGGTTGGCCTTGATCCCGGAATGGATCACATGTCCGCCATGAAGATTATGGATGACATCAAGGCCAGGGGAGGGAAGATTTCTCACTTTGAGAGCGTCTGCGGGGGACTTCCGGCTCCGGAGGCCGCCAACAATCCGCTCATGTACAAGTTCAGCTGGAGCCCGATGGGGGTGCTCACTGCCAGTCAGAACGACGCACTGTACTTAAGGGACGGGGAGACCGTCAGCATCGAGGGGGCGGAGCTCCTTAACAATGCCAGGGATCTCTATTCTTTCCCGACGATGAACTTGGAGTGCCTGGCAAACAGGAACAGGTGAGGAGGACGATGGACGAGACGTGAAGGAGAAAAGACGACATCCTCTAACCCACCACATTCGCTCATCGCAGCCTCGTCTACAGGGAGTTGTACGACATCCCTGACGCCGACACCATCTTTAGGGGAACGATCAGGTTCCGCGGTTTCAGTGAGCAAATGTATGGGATCAAGAAGATGGGATTACTGGACGATGTCAGGTGCGAGGGCGGAGGAGAGTGGAGGGACGTTGTCGCCGGGATGAATGTGCCTGCAGAAACGAAGGCATTTATGGACTGGCTGGGAGTGGAGAAGGAGGGTCTGATGGTGAGCGATAGGGAAAGCGTCGTCAAGTCGTTCTGCAGTTTGCTGGAGGATAGAATGACCCTGGGTGAGGCAGAGCGCGACATGGTGCTCATGCACCACGACATCCGAGGGGAGTTCAGCGATGGCCGGCTAGAGAAGCACCAGAGTAGCCTCCAAGTCTTTGGCGAGGGCAAGGGTGGAATGACGGCAATGTGCAAGACCGTAGGATACACTGCTGCGATCGGGACGGAAATGATCCTCGATGGAGATATCAAGGATACAGGGGTGTTGACGCCAATGGAGAAGGGCATTTACGAGAGGGCACTAGATTTGCTCGAGGGAGAGGGGCTCGTGTTCGAGGAGAGTTGTGAAGTTGTTCAGCGGTAGGGTGAGGGGATGTCAGGGGATGTCAGGGGATGGGGGTGTAGGGGGGGGGTGTAAGTATAAGTCAATCATTAGAAAAATAGATGAAACTCAGCCATCATTTGTGCACAGTTTTTCCTCCCACCCCTGTTGTCCTCGCGCTTGTTTCACATGTGGAAAAACGCTATATTCGCTCCGGAACACAATGTACACGCTCCTGACGTGACACAACGGTAATCAAATTTTTTGATAGTCTTTGAATTTTTTAATGAGTAATTTTTGCAAATAAATATATATTATAGATAACAAACAAATTTTGATCATATGTGAGATTAATACAATTCTAATATGTTATAGTAAATCTTCAAAAATATTTTTATCAAAGCACTTTTTTGTTCAATTAAAGATAAAGATCAATAAATTGGAACATATTTGAACATTTGTAAAAAATTTGAGCTCATAACTCGTAGTTTGCATCAAATCAAAGTCATCTAACTATTTTATTTTTTATTTTTATTAGCTTGTAAAGCAGTTTTATTAAAATATGATCACCGATCAACAACTTAAAGTAATAACAATCAACATAAACGTATTTTAAAATCCGAAAAAATGGACATTGAAGATTCCCTTTAGTTTGTTTTGGCCCTAACAGCTTTTTGGGACGATTTGAACGCGATTGCTTGTATTTTGACCACCTGGTGGTATCTTTAAACCACCATTACCTAGGTCACTATAATTTATCGTCTTCACTTTCATTAAATCACAATGCCACACGGGGGTCATGGATCACATGGTTCTTCCTCCTCCTCTTGGGGCGGTTCTCGATCCTATAACTCCTATTCCTATGGTTCAACGTCTTCCTACTATGACGACTACAGCTACTCCAGACACTACCACCACCATAGACCCCATCACAGCGGCAGCTCTGACACCAGCTGCAAATGTGATTGTTGCTCCCGAGTGACGTGCCTCATCGCGACCTCCTTCTTCGTCTTTCTCCTCCTATCTGTCCCCCCACTAGTGTACTCTAACTCGTGGAGTGGTGGTGACTTTGAGATGGAACCACCGGAAACTCGCTTTCTGTTCTCCCTCCCTTGCAATCCCTCTGACCCGTCTTGCTTCCTCCGCGATGTATCGTTTCAGCCAGACCATGCTGAGGTTCTTGGTTTTCGTACTCCCCGCCCCCTCCTCCCCTCCTTCCGTCTTTCAGAATTCGAAACGACGACCACTTTAGAGCCAGGTTCCTTTGACTTCTGGGAGATTCATTTGAATGGGGGGGGATCAAAGATTACGTGTGAGCCTGCATCAAGGGACGGATGCTATTTCCTCATGTTCAAAAACAAATCGAAGCTGAACAGGTGGATGGAGGACGGCGATTCATCAGCATGGTTTGGTTCATGGGACTCAAAGGTGAGAATTGACAAAATGCCAGACAGCACCGCACCTCTCAATATCTAAGCCTTTCCTCAGTCCTGGGTCAAGGGGACCACAGGGTCTGGTTCCTCCCTCCACCTCTCCGTCTCCTCCGACAGCGATATCTACGTCGCCATAGACAACGATTACGACAGAACTTTCTCCACCGGAAGTGTTTCGTGTACAATCTCGAATAAAGACTACGACCTGTCCCACCCCTCATGGACTCCACCATCGACACCAAAAGCATATTCGCCCTACATCTATGCTGTGGCTGACGGGGGGGATAGTCAGGGTGGGGCCAGGGTTCATTGGGAGGGAAATATAGATTATGGGATCGTCGGCTACAAATGGTTGGCGCCTATTTGGGCTCTGTGGGTCGTAGTGGTTGGGGCCATATTACTGATATCGAGGAGATCAAATGTTTCGGCTGCTGAAAAAGGCGCTTCCCTGATAAATAGTACCCCTGCCGCCACCCTAGACTACGCTCAAGTCGCAGTGGTCGAGGAGCCCGTCATCGCCTCCGTCGTACCATCCCCCAGCGCGCCCCCAAAATAAAGTAACAGCGTCTTCCAAACAAAATTCCAATAGTTACCATGAAGTGGCAGCCAATGCTGCCTCCTCCTTCTCCCTCCTCTCTCTGTCCTCCAGTATCTCCCTCTGCGTCTTGTCCGCCCTCGCCATCCTCTCGTATTTCCCCCTCATTTCCACCAGCGCCTTGTCCGTCATCTCCTTGTCCGCCAGCGTCACCAGTGCGTAGCTCCCCCCGTTCCTCAAGCTGACCACGACGCCCTCCTGCTTGTCCCCGTACTTCTGGAAGTCCCTCTCCATTATGGCCTGCTGCCTCTCCAGGTGCCCCGCGCTGCCGTCCCCCTTGTCGAGCCCAGATATGAACAGCTTGTGCGGGTGGAGCTGCTGCTGGAGGTTGACCCCTGGCACGCTCCCGTCAGGGTGAACGTCCGCGAACAGGGTCTGCTTCCCCCACCACATCCTGTGAACCGTCCAGTTCTGGTTCTCCCCTTTCTTGTCATCCGCATGAGTCAGAAACTGCAGCCACAGTTTGTCCCCCTCTGCTGGAAGCCTTGCCCTGTGTTCAAATCTGTAGCAGTGCATCAGACCGTCACCGTAGCCCTTCACCATCCTACTCTCCCTCCCTCCCCCCTCCCCAAAGTTTTCCCTGCCCTGGAGGAAAAGGTCGAACCCTTCCTCCCTGACCTGGATAACCATGATGGCCCTCTTGACTCCAAACACCACTGGGAACATTTCGAGGTCCGCGGTAACGGCTTTTCCCCACGTGTTGTAGCCCTGGCAGTCGTTGAGGAGCATTTTCCCGCCCTTCCAGAATTGCCTAGGATTTACGTGTAGGAGGGTATGTTCGAAGATCTGCAGATGTGGTGGTGAGCGCGGTTTTCGGTGAGAATGTGGAGAACGTATTCGCTTGGCCCTCCCACGTTACCCCCCCCCCCGACCCTCACCTTATTCTCGTCCTTATTATCACCAGCAATGCTCAAACAGAACCTGCTGGAGTTCCCCGGCGTCGTGAACTCGATGGCGAGCGTGTTGCTGCTCGTTGCCTTCAGTATGCCGTCAGGGCTGTAATCATTGAGAGGGAGGGTCAGGGGCTCGGCGGCCTTGAGACTGTCCCAGTCGTAGGTCAGGATCAGGTCCCCAGAATCGGAGGGGAAGAGGAGGGCGTTTTTGTCGACCGGTGGAGGGGGCTTGACGAGGGGGGCGCCCAAGGGGGGAGGAGGGGGCTTCCTCTTGGCTGTCTTTTTCTTCTTTGGGATCGCAGCCATTGTGGTCGACGTCGAGACGGTTGGGGTGATTGTGTCCGTACCGGAAGGAGCCGGAGGTGCGGCAGCGCTGTGGGGGAGTAGCAGGGGAAGAGGGGGGTGTTAGGTTCACGCTTCATTTCTCTCTCTCCCCACAGCTCTTCGACCTTACCTCTCCCCCCCCATCCCAGCAGTATAAGGCGGGCTCTCTCCCCCCTCTATATCCATCGCATCTGCCGTGAACGGTGGCGACTCTCCCCCATCAGCTCCTCCCACTGTGAACGGAGGTGATTCCCCCCCCTCTACCCCCCCTTCTACAGTAAATGGTGGTGACTCCCCCCCCCCGCTCACAGTGAAGGGCGGTGACTCTCCCCCTCCCCCTTCTTCCATAACCACAGACTTGTCGAATCTAATCCCCTTCCCTTGTACCTCAGTCTTCCCCCTTTTCATTGAGCTCATAAGAGGTCTTTTAGGTACTGGTTTCCTCTTTCCGTCAATCACGATACCTCTATTTATCCCAACTCCACTATCATTATCTCCCATAACCTTTTTAATAGCTAAATTAGCCAATTTCTCCCGACGAAGTTTCTCACATTCCGAGAGGGCGCTGTAAAGTGATTTTAATTGACTAACTGCTGCTCCATCACTGATACCGACGCCGACATTACTCATTGTATTCGTGTGTGTATTCGTGTGATGTGATGTTTGTGTCCTGCGTGTATGGTGTATGGTATTTTGAAGAAAATTGTGAAAATAAGGGATTCCTTGACGATACGGGAGCAAAGGGTTATCGAAAGAAAAGATTTCAGAAAGATGGTCATTTAGAATGCGAACCGGGTCAAAATTATCTTCCATCCTCCTCCTGAAGGGGACTAGTGATCTTCTCAACCGGAACTTTCCTCGCCGCAATATTGGTCATCTCGAATGTCCCCTCCTCCTCGTCCTTCCCACCAAAGATGGATCCAAAATCCAGGGCCTCCTCCATCCCTTTCACATAGTCTACATTCCTATCCACAGTTCTCTTAATATGCAGCGGCGCGGCCATTCTCGCCATCCAATCCAGCGCGAACACTCCGTTCAAATCGCACCCCACTATATGAGTTACCTTCGTCTTGGCGCTCCCCAACGCCTCCAAGTAGTACGCGCCGATGTGAATATCGGACATCACTCTCAGTGGGTTTCTCCTCACGTGCCTTGCGTCCCTTCCTGGGTTGGTCCTCGTAATGATCCAGCACGTATCCTCGTTAATCTCGATTTTTCTTCGAATCACGCATTCTCTCGCCCAAATCGGTAAGGGCATCTCTATAATTATGTGCATGTCATCTGTCCCGTCGGAGTTGCTCCCTAGAAGCCGATTGTTGCTATCTGACTTTTGAAGGAACGTTAGAATGTCCACCATCCCGATATCCAGCTCGTAAACTACCCTGCCCTGGTCTATAGGCCCATCCCCTGTGCTGCACCTCCACTCTGCGACAACGCCTGTCTCCTCCAGCCAAGCCTGCCCCTTCCCCCCGCCTCCAAAATGCTTGGCATCGATCTTTTCCCACCCCGCAGTCTCCTCAGTGCTCTTGACTAACTCGAAGAAGTATTTTTCGAACGCAGGCCAAGGTCTATGATTCAACGTGATCCCCTTGATCAGGGCGTTGTGGCGATGTTTTCTCGCAAGGACCTTGAGGAGCTTCTTCACGGGCTTGATTAGAGCGGCAGATGCAACCATGAAGACGCCAAGCAAGTTGATGACGATGAGAAGTGTACCGAATGCAACTTGATCGTAATCCTCGTCCTGATCTACCCCCACTTTAGTAAGGAGGGCGTAGAAGAGAGTGAGGAAGATGCTGCACTGGGAGGCGATTGCTAGGGTGTTGTCGGAGTCCCGAATGAAGGGCTTCCAGTGGATGAAAAAACCTGAGGAGACGGCTGAGAGGAGCATTGCGAAAACAATCTGGGAGGCCATGCCCTTGAAGACGAAGATTAGGAAGGAGGTTTGGAGGAGGCGGCGTGCACAATCGAATATGTCAAACCACCAGAAGGAGGTAGAGTACTGGTCCCAGAGAAAAGCGCTTTTGTTGGTACTCTCGTTCTTGTCCCTCTCCTCGTCGTCCTTGAGCACCTCTCTGTCCTTCCACAGCAACCAACTGTATAAGAGGGGCGTTCCGAAGGGGTAGAAGAACATCATGACTGAGGCGTAGATCTGCCAAAGTTTGTGCTCGCTAGTTTCGCAGCTTACGGACTGGTCGGATACTAGATAGCGAGTTTCGTCGTCACCGAACGTCGTACAGTTGAAGGTTTCAAAGATTGAAGTGCTAACGGAGGCAAAGACAAGGTAAGATAAGGTGAGGAGGATAGCGTTAGTGTCCTTCAAAATGTCTTTCTTCTTTTCGGGGTTGGAAGTGCGCTTGTAGAAAGTGAACCCCACTAAGGCAATTAAGAGCCCACCTACTAAAGGAGCTATTGTCATTGTAGCCAAGGTGGTGTAGAAGTTGATCTTCATCATGCAGTCCACCCTTGCAACGTGAAGGAAGGAGAGATTGGCTATCCGCGAAACGGAGCGGGCGAAGTTCTCAAAGATCGGAGGAAATCGGATGCCCAGCACACCCTCCATCTGTGTCACAATCTGGTAGAAGGATGTTAGAATCTTAAACTTCGTTCGCCACCTTTGGAACCTGCTCTTTTTGTTGCTTCTCATTTCGTTCAATTGCTCGCTGACGGATAGAGTTGAAGTTCTGTCCATGTCCTTCTTCTTTCTCGCCCTCCTCCTCTTTACGAGGTATAAAATTAGGAGAGGGAGGCCGACGAGTATTAGAACGGATAAGGCTGCAGAGCCTGAAGTGGTGGAAGGTTGACACTGCAAACACTCTCCCGTGGTTGACTTGACAAAGTCTTGCTGACAGACGTTGCAGAGGGGTCCGGTATGCCCATCGGCGCATTGGTCGTCGGTAGAGAGGGTGGGCTTGTCTTCAGAGTCGTCATCGTTGAGATGCAGGCAGGCAGACTTCGTGTAGCACCTCACAACGTTTGAGGAATCACGGCTGCTCCTCCAGTACCCTATTTCTAGAGGAAGATTTTCGACTGTCACTCCGGCTTCGTCGCAAAGAGTACCCTCGGGACAAGGAAGGCACTGTCCTATGAAAGTTGAATTTGGGTCTTTTAAACTCTCTTCTGGAGGTTCAAGAACCCTGTAGTCTCCTCGCGAGCACATGCAGGAGAGGGGAGAGGTTGCGGGGCGCTTGGACTGGATGGCATTCTTCACAGCAAATTTGTTACACGAGGTGCAAGCTTCAAGGGATGTGGTCGATTTGAAGAACCCGTTGGTGCAAGGCACGCAAGCCCCGTTCTCAAGCGTTGTTCCTGGACCGCAGGTGCAGGTTGTTTTATTGGTGGCGGGATCAACAATTGACAGGAAGCTATCCTTGCAGCGGCAGGAGGTTGATCCGGAGTCTGATGTCATGTAGTCGGGGCAAGTGAAGCACTCATCGGAACCCCCAAGGTTGGTGTACTTGCCTGCTTCACAATTGGTGCAGTCAGTGGCAGCAATGCCAGAAAATTTGCCGGAGGGGCAGAGGAGGCAAGCCGTCTGAGTTGGGTTGGAGTAATTTCCGGCAAGGCAGGGGGAGCAGAAACCGGCGCCGTCGTCGCTGACAAAACCTGGGTCGCAATCCATGCAATCGTCGAAACTTGTTCCTCCAGTCGCCGAGAACATTCCTGAGGGGCAGGCAAGGCAATCATTGGAAGCCTCATGAAAGTATGTGCCAGTCAAACACTGCGACGAGCAAAGCAAGTGGGTTAGAATTGTTGAGGGCGGTGCGTGCTGGAAGAGGGATTGTATAATGCTCGTGTCAAAGTGCACAACTTCGCGTGTCAAAGTGCACAACCTCGTTCACTTCTCGACTATTCTCACCTGCTCGCAGTAACCGGATCCAGGATCGGAGTGGCCACCAGGAGGGCAGCCGGTACACCCGCTAATGTCGGTCGCCCCCGATATTGTGTAAGTGTTCTTGGGACAGAGTTCACACTTGTTGTCTGGCTCGCTGAAGTACCTTCCTGTCAAACACCGCTCACAAGCGGAAGAGCCGGGTTGAGAGTGGCCGTTGGAAGGGCAGGGCGTGCACTCGTTGGTTGCTCCGATGGAGAAGGTATTCTTGGGGCAAAGTTCAATGTTGGTGTGATCATCCGTGGGCTTGTGACCGGCGGGGGAAGTCTTGCACACTGGGGCACGGTCGGTGTCAGAGTACTCGCCCTCGCCGGTGCAAGAGTCGCAAGCTGTGGCGGTGATTCCCATTGAGGCTGAACCGGCTAAGCACTCTTCACAAATAGTGTCGGACGTGGTGGTACAGGCCAACCTTTCGTAGGTTCCAGCAGGACACGTAGAGCACGTGAGACAGGAGGACTTGGAGGGATCAGGTTGGTAATTGGAAGTTGCCGTGCAGGGAGCCTTCAAACCCTCCAAGCACGCAAAACCTGCAGGACAGGGCTCACAAACAGTGTCAGACGTGGTGGTACAGGCTGAGGTCTCGTAGGTTCCAGCAGGACACGTAGAGCAGGTGATGCAGGACGTTTGAGAATGGTTGGGCTGGTAGGTAGAGCCCTCAACACACTCCTCCCTTACGCCTCCTACGCAAGCAAATCCGGCCTCACAACGCTGTTGAGCAACTCTATTTTCGGCGGGAGCGCTAGTTGGGGTAGTGTAGTATCCTGACGTCGCAGCGTTGACAATGGGACTCTCTGTAGGACAGTAAAGAGCAACGCTGCCGCATTGGATCGGAGCTGTGGATGACTCGGTGCAGAAGTATCCTTCAGGGCAAGCCGAACAATCTTCCTTTCCGCCATCTCCTTGATACCTTCCTGCTACACAAGGATCACAAGATTTTCGCGATTCGTCGGTCGACAATGATGTCTCACTTCGGAAACTTCCAGGAGAGCAAGGCATTGCTTTCGTTCCTCCAGGACACCTATGGCCCGAAAGACAAGATTCACACTTGCCATCTGTTCCCCCATCGCTGCGGTGACGAGCGAAACGAGTCGATGGTCGGTTAGATAAGTGGATTAGGTGAACGGTGAACTTCAGGAAGAGTTGAAGACATTGCTTTGTGACATTGTTGACGCTATGCGCTTTGTTCCCCCCCCTTCTCACCTATACTTTCCAGTAGGACACGCAGTTTGCGTGCCGTCGTCATTGCAAGCATAACCCATCGGACAGGAAGAACAAGCAGGCGAACCAGCTCCTGAAGACTTTCCCTCAGGGCAAGATTTGCAAACTGTAGCTCCAGCCACGTCATTGTAGTACCCAACATTACAGGGTTCGCAGTCATCAAACGAATTGTGTCTGCTGGCGTCAGTATTATCGTAGCCGTTGCTCTTTCCAAGAGGGCACAAATCGCACTCTATATGCTTTGTGGCATTGGTTCCTTTATCAGAGATGTACTTGCCAGCTTGGCAGATGGAGCAGTCGGTGTGGAGATCTGGGGAAGTGGCATCGTCTGAATTGAAACGGCCAGCCGGGCAGGCGGTGCAGGAGGAAGAGGACGTTACGGAGTAGGTACCTTTGGGGCATGTTGTGCAAGTGGCTGGACTTGTCGCTCCTATGGAAGAGCTGGATGTTCCCGCAATGCAAGCTGTGACAAGTGAGGGATTGGGTAAATGGATTAGGCATATTGTAGTGGGGAGTCGCTTACATGCTACATATCCTCCCATCTCACCTTCACATGTTGATTCGCTTGTGCCTCCAGTTGACGTGCTGTACTTTCCTTCACCGCAATCTACACATGTAGCAGCGGATATCGCTCCTGTTGATGTACTGTACTTCCCCTTGCCGCAATCTTCGCAAGTAGCGTCGGAGATGGCTCCTGTTGATGTACTGTACTTCCCCTTGCCGCAATCTTCGCAAGTAGCAGCGGATATCGCTCCTGTTGATGTACTGTACTTCCCCTTGCCGCAATCTTCGCAAGTAGCAGCGGATATCGCTCCTGTTGATGTACTGTACTTCCCCTTGCCGCAATCTTCGCAAGTAGCAGCCGATATCGCTCCTGTTGATGTACTGTACTTCCCCTTGCCGCAATCTTCGCAAGTAGCAGCGGATATCGCTCCTGTTGATGTGCTGTACTTTCCTTCACCGCAATCTACACATGTAGCGTCGGATATGGCTCCTGTTGATGTACTGTACTTCCCCTTTTCGCAATCTTCGCAAGTAGCATCAGATATCGCTCCTGTTGATGTACTGTACTTCCCCTTGCCGCAATCTTCGCAAGTAGCGGCTCCTGTTGATGTACTGTACTTCCCCTTGCCGCAATCTTCGCATGCAGCGTTGCTTGTAGCTCCAGTTGACGTGCTGTACGTTCCGGCAGAACAAGAGATGCAGGAGGACTCCTTTGTGATTCCGCTCATGGTACTAAACTTACCAGCGGGACATGCTCGGCAAGCCGAAATTGAATCGCCGCCAGTCGGGTTGTAGTACCCAGCATCGCAGTAGTAGTAGCAACGAGAGTAAGAGTAAAAGTCACAGACTGTTTCACAACCCCAACCCAAAAAATTGCAGTTCTCTTCTCTGCAGTTGAGTCCACCATTGCCAGTGCCGTAAGTGTCCAAACGGGACCCTGCGAGAGGTAGGAATAGGAGTTGGTGCAGCGGTAACGTAAAGTGAGTTGTGGGGTTAGGAATGGTTCTACAGACTACACAATCCTCATTCTCGTCTTACCTTGGATTGGAGTGTTGGAGGAGTAGGGAGAAGGGCACGTATTGTGGATGGTGATGGTTCCAGCAAGCCTGTAAATATCATCACCAATTCCTGAGTCTGCTGAGTTTCCATTGAAGAATGAACCGTAGATATTAATAGTTCCACTCCAAACAAAAATTGCTCCACCTCCAAAACTACTACTTGTAGCTCTATTGTTGGAGAAGACGCAGAGCTTCAAGTCAACTATGGCACTATCCATGAAAACCCCTCCACCTTCATATTCATACCCCTTGTCGAAGTTGAGAGCTCGGAGAATAAGTGTACCACTCCCAGTTCCATACACACTAATCCCTCTTCTTGTATTCTCTCCATCCAACACACAGCTTGCGTTGTCCTCCACACACTTGACCTCTCCATTCAAGTCATCTGTCCACAGCATGTTAGAACTATCTGCACAAGTCCCCTGTGAGCATTTATACGACCCAACAGCTAGAACCACAGTGTCATCATTCGCCATGATGGAGTTGCCAGTGTTGGTAGTTGCATAATTACTGACGGTGTTGAACAGCCCGTTCATATCGACCACATTCACCTCACCCAATGACCTCCCTCCGACTAGGACTAAGCAGGTCCAAAAGATTAGGCAAATATGAGACACTTTCACTCGACTGCAAACCATCTTTCTTCGGCCACAGAGAGGTGGACTGCTGAGTTGCGGTAAGAAGGTAGTTCAGGTGTGTGTGTGTGTGTGGGGGGGGGGGGGGGCGTAAGTAACGATGTACGTGTGTGTTTGATGATGTAAAAGAATGAAAAATACAGTTCCCCACTTCCCCCACCCTCGCCCAAGGGAAGGCAGTTTTTAACCTCCTTACCTTGTTAATCTCGAATGTGTAGGTCAAATTATACAAATGGAATATAATATACTCCGATTATACGGCGCTTTGTGAGAATAAACGGATTTAAAGACTTCAAAACTTGCAAAGGAGAACTGGATTCCTCCTTCCTTTTTCTCCTCAATTTGTTGCATCGTGCAACCATGACAAAATTTTGCATCTGAAAACCAACGACAAACCACCCCCATAGTACATCATAGTACTAGCCCCGCCCCTCCTGCAACCCAACCTTCCCATAACGCTTCCTCTTCCGGCATTTAATTCATCTCATCCAATAATCTCAACCTACTCCTCGTGCCCCCCCACCCCCACCCTCCCCTGATATGCTTACTCTCCAGAATCTCGACCTGGACACGCATGTGCGCCTAAAGAAGAATGAAATTCTCGAGAAGGAGCTGCAGTTCTACAACGCTGCCCTCAACACAATCTCCACAAGTTCCGCAGTGCTTGCAGGATTCGCCTTCAGTGGTCTTGCCATGTCCCTGGAGAACGAAGAGAGCGACGAGCGCCTCCTCTTCAGAACGTTCTTCACAATATCTTCCACCCTCTGTGTCGCCCTCAACCTAATCACCCTTTGTGCAGCAACCTTTGCCTCCCTCTACTCTGTCCGCCTTGCACTTAGGGGAGCAGATGACAGCGTCGAGAAGAGCGTCAAGGCCGTGAGGGGGGAGTACAAGTTTGTCCTCTTCCTCTTCTGCTGCGGAATTTTCGCCTTCTTTATGTCCATTTCCCTGATGGGCTTCTACAAGTTCCACAGCACCGAGGCCATCTTCATGCTTGTATGCGGAATAGGCGGAATCTGTGTGGTAGGCTTTCTCATGAAGAGGGCCGCCAATAAGTTCTACCTGAGCAAGAGTCAGAGGTACCTTAGTAACAAGGAGATGAAGAAATCACTGGGAAACCGCCAAACCTTAAACGACCACCAACATTCCCTTAATGTGCCCCCCGAGGAGGGCATTCCCTATACAAGGATGGCAGCATCCAAATCCGCAGCCAATAACAGCAACCTGACCGACTCCGATAGAAGCAACCCGGGCCCGAGGAAGAGCAGCCTACTGGGAACCCTAACCAGCTCCTTCAGGAGCAACAAGAATGCCACCGACTCACCCTCTGCAAACAAAGACAACGTCGCCTCAAACGTCTAATTACAGCCCCTTTGAAAATTAAAACTTGGTCTATTTATTGAAGCTTTCCCCGTAGTCGCATGACCACCGTGTTCAGGACAAGAAAATACAAGACATGATGTTTTTCTTCGTCTGAACACGAACAGCAAGAACTTCCCTAAAAAAATCCTGAGTTTGATATCTATTGTACTATTGTACTATTATTATTCTAATCATAAGTCGAGTCGCCCTCCACGCCCTCGACTTAAATCAATCCTCTGACTTAAATTTCTCCATTCAAGTAATAGATCCATGCGGGCACGTCCTCCCTGCCCTCGCACCTCACGCTCAGCTTGGCGCTGACCTTCTCAGGTCCTCTCCTTCCCTCCTCCCCGGCATCTCCCTTGACGTACTTGACCTGCACGCCCTTGCTTCCCCTGGCTGGAATGTTTACCACGCCAGCATTCACCGTAAACCTCGGGTCGTCGCACACAAAGTTGAAGTCCATTGCACTGTCGAAAACGTTCCTGAACTCGATGTCTTTGGTCCCTCCGTCCGCGAGCTCGAAGGGCCCCTGGGGAAGTTGGGGCTTGCAGACCCCAACCAAAGTACAGCTGTACTCCCCAAAGTCCTTGCTCTGGACCTTCAAGACATCCCTGACCTCCCCGATGCTGCTGGGCTCGAAGGACACCTGCAGCCTCACATTCTGTCCTTCCCATACGTCCTCGCAAGCGTCCACCTTGATCTGCTTCTCCACGTCGAAGAACTGAGGCTTCTCCACCACACTGTCGAAGTTTCCACCAACCCTGTTGAACGCCTTGAAGGTGAACGTTTCAGTCTGCTTCCCTCCTAGGGGACACTCGAACCTAAGCTGGTAGGCCGCGCTCGGGGGCATGGCGGTCAACTCCAGATCGTACTTGTACAGCCCAAGCTCCTCAATCTCGAAGCTCAGGCTGGCCTTCTCTACGCTCGCGGTGGGCACGAGGGGACGATACTCAATCTCGAATGTGCCCTCCTTGTTTCCAGCCATCTCCCCAATCTGTCTCAACCTCACGAACTCATTATCGCACTTCCACCAGTCATCCTTGAAGTTAATCTCCTTGTCCGCGCCAAGAGGGTTGTCAATCGACAATATCCTCTTGGCGACCTGCCTTACGGGTGCCTCAAGCTTGAACAGCTCCTGCACCTCCGCCGCCCCCACCTCAACCCCGACTTCGTGGAAAAGATACTCCCCAGTCTCGACGTTGGTGAACTTGATAATGGCGGCCCTAGTGCCCTCCTTGTAGCTGAAGAAGCGAAGCGGATAGTCCCTAGTCGCCATGCTCGGCACATCAATCTGGTTGGCGCCTTCGAGGAACGTGGAAGATCCCTCGGCTTCGTCAGCCAGCGTAATGTCGACCTTGAACTTCTGGGGGTGTCTCAGCCAGTTCTTCACAGGCAGAGGAATCGTGAGCATGCTCTTGGCTGGAGTCTTCTCACCGACCCTGCCCTCGGGCTCAGGCTCGCCGGCCTCTCCCTCGAGGTGGTACAGCAAAGCGCTGCCGTTGGGCAGCGAGAAGAAGAGGCTTCCCTTGTGTTTCGCCTCTTTTCTCAACGCCCCTTCTTCCCCCTGAGCCTCCGCCCCTCCCTCTACCTCGTCAGTGGAAGGAGCCTCCTCCCCAACAGTCATGCTGAGAGGGAAATAAGTGACCTTGTAGTCCACGCTTCCTTTGCCGGGGACACTGATCTCGTCCATGCCGAACCAGTGGATACCCTTCATGACAGGCGTGAGCACCCAAACCTTGTCGGTCGGGTTGCTGAGGGAGACGGTCTGTTCAAATGCCTTCCTCGCACTGCTCTTGAAGCTCAGAGTCTTGATGGTATCATCAGGCTGAGGGACGCAGCCACCGGAGCAGGTCAGCGTCAAAGGATCGCTCCCGTCAACTAAAAGCTTGATTCCCTCCTGCCTGATGTCGTCACTCATGTACGTGGGGTGGAAGGCTACATCGAATGCAAACTCACTGTTCGGGGGAACATTCACGTCCAGCGGGGTGATGCTGAAGTCCTCCCCAAAGGTTCCCTCAAGCCACTTGCACCTCGCAGGCATGTCGCCGCTGTTCTCGAAGTTCAGCTTCCTGATTCTCTTGCTACCAGCCATGACAACACCAAAGGGCAAGGCGTCGGTCTCAAGCATCACCTCGAATCCTGTAGCTCCACCGCTCATGCTCAACAACTTTCTAGTCTCTCCAGCGTACCTCACGAGCAACTCCTCCGTGAACTGCATCAGCCTCTTCACAGGACTGAAGGTCAGGTTGATCACGGTGCTTTCGTGGGGACCAAGGGTGACAGGGCCAGCAGGAAAGTACATGATGTCATTGTACTCGAGCTTCTTCTTCCCGAACCCAACCTTATCCTCGTCCAAAATGCTGAAGGTCATGGTCGCGGCGCTCCTGTTCACAACCTTGACGTTGCGACTTACGGAGGTGCCCTCGACTATGTTGCCGAACTGGACGTGACTCTGATGCAGGTCAGCCAGCTCAAGCCTGGCGTAAACGCCCTTGCCACTGACGGCCACCATCTGCTTACTCGTTCCATTCACCAAGAAAGGCACCTGGAACTCATAGTCCTTCATCTCCCTGGGAGCAAAGAGGAATGGGATCTCGATAGCCTCTCCAGGCTCAAGGACAGTCGGCTTGCTCTCGATACTTAGAGCCCTCTGGTTGACAAAGGCACAGTCGATGCTCAAGCTGTTCTCGACGTCCCTGTTGGTTACCAGAAGGATACTCTCCGCAGGCTCGAGGGCGGCCCCTGGGGCGGTGATGAACCTGGCCCCGAAGTTGAATTGAGTGAAGCTGAAGTGCAGGTTTGGCCTAACACCGCTGCCACCAATCTGGAAGACGTAGTCGTACCTTCCGGCAATCGTGCACACTAGCTCGATGCCATCCAGGAGAGTCTCTGTGACAGGCGAGAACTCCAACGTGAACTCGAGCCTCTCCCCCTTCTTCAAACTGCCGTGGCTCTTGCCACCCAAGATCTGCAACATCGGGTTGTTCTTGTTCTTGCTCCAACTGTAATCCACGTTGAACTTGCCCGTGTTGCTGACACTCAGCTTCTTCACGAGCTTCTCGTTCAAGTGAACGTTGCCAAAGTCGACGAAGTTAACTCCTCTTCTCTTGTCGATCATCTCCCTCTCACCGTCTCCATCATCCCCGCCGCTCTCCTCCGTCAGCATGAGCTTGCTGTGAACAGCATAGCCCTCTCCCTTCAAGTTGAGGTTGAGGTTATGGGGCTTCTTCCTGATATTGCACACCAAGTTGTAGTTGTGGAACTTCTCCTCGGCGGGGGAGAAGTTGATGGTAATGGGGATTCTACCGTTGGGAGGCACGAGCCCGCTCATCGGCAAAATCTCAAGCACCGGGCGCTTGAACCCTGGGAAGACGTCCCCAGCACCACCCATGCTCATGGCATCGAAGTTGAAGCTGAAAGGCAGGTTCTCGTCGTTGACGATGTGGACAATGTCGGTGCAGAGCCCACCCAAGAGCTGGGCCCCAAAGTCGAGCCTCTGGCGATCGAAAGCCACGACCGGCTCCACAACGTTCCCAGCGAATAGGAAGATCTCATCAACGGAGGTACCCTGGATCGTGAACTTAAAGAAGGACTCAGCGACGCCGACATCATCAGGGGTGTATTCGAAGACCATCTCTCCCCTCTTGCCAGCGAGAATCATACCCTTGCTCGTAACGCACCTCCACGCAGGGCTCGGGTTACCCTGAGGCGTCCAAGAGAAGTTGTAGTTGTTGGAGGTGGGGTTGATGACATGGAAACGCTTGGTGTTCCTGACCCTGGTGCCCCTGCTCTCCATCTCGACGACCCTCACAGAAGAGGCTTCAATCTGCCCGAACAGCCCAAGCTCGTTGCGGAGGTTGTTCTGGCGACGGGACAAGTAGTCGTTTTGGTCGCCAAGCTCAACGTGAACAATGGGCCTGTTGGATTTGCCTCGAACACTCACGACGAGTTCGTTGGGTCCTTCCTCGGTCTTGACGAGGGAAGGCATGTTGCACCTGGCGAGGTAGCAAAAGTCGTCGACCTCGACAGGAGCGAAGGTAACCACGAACTGCTGGTCGCTTTGGGCAGGAATTGCACCCTCACTTGGCTCAATCGTGTAAGGACAAGGAACAGGGGGATGGGCGGGAGGGGGCGCGTCGGCAGGGCGGCGCCTTTCCGGCACATTCTCTAGCGCCCAGTTGTAGCTCAACTGAGTGTCCCCCTTATTGCTGACCGTGAACCTGTGGATTCTCTTCTGGAACATGGCCGTGGACTTGAACATGACAGAGCGAGTCTCGCACTCGAACTTGGTAGTATCAGCGACGCCAGTGCACTTCAGAGGCTGGATTTGAGGCTCCCCAGTTACAGTGCTTTCCGGCTCAGGAGATCCGACCTCAATCATCTGGACCCCGTCAACAATGTCAACAACCTTGAAGGAAAGAGGGGAAGCTTCATCCCCAGCTTCGGCGTTCTTAGCAATCTCAGCGGCCTCTTCTTCGGTCGCTGACCTGACTTCTTTCATGCTGTCATCCCAACCAACGATAGAGGGCTCGACAATGACCTTTTCATCACCCTCCCCAACACTGTACTCAATCTTGGTGGTCGAAAACTCGATGCTCTCAGCCTTGTAAGTCTTGTTCTCTCCGCCAGTGAAGAACTTCGCCACGACGTCCTTGACGGAGTTCGGAGGAAGGTGACCAGTCGAGGGCACAAACTTGAAGTGCTCATGAGGCTTGAATTCAAACTTAAGGGGCACGTCGACCTGAGAACGGATCGAGAAAGCAATATGGCTCAAAGGATCAGAGCTGTTGAGGTCAACCTCATCGAATGTGAGCTCATCGCCTTCAATGTCCTGAATGATGGCGTCATTCGAGAAGCAGGCGCCTGTGAGCTTGAGGGTTTGAGTCTCAAAGCTGTTGTGCATCACCCTCATCATGATGGAAGAGCTCTGCTCTTCGGCATCAACCGCCTTTGGCTTGAAGAACACCTGGAGCTGCCTCTCTTCGCCGGGTTCCATAGTCTCGCTACCATTTGCCTTAGAAAACGAGAAGCACTCGCTATCGGCCATCTCAAAAAGGACCGTGACAGGAACCACCCCGTCGTTGCTGAGGTGAATTGGGAGGGACCTGGACTTTCCAAGCTCGACACTCCCAAAAGGCATGAGGAGCTGGCCCTCTTCGTTAGCGGTAGACGGAAGGGTGACGTTGACGCAGGGAAGCGTTCCAGCTCCAGTGAGGTCAAAGGCTATCTTGGACCCAGTGGAGCCATCAGGTTTCTCCTGAGATTCGTGGGAGTCCGCAACGTTGGCCGAGAAGCTGCAGCGGTACGCCTTCATTTCCTTGGGGCGGAAGTACACAGATACGTAACGGTACTCGTGAGCGGGAATGTCCCAGCTGCTTGGCTGGATGGTGAAGCAGTCTACATCCGTCGCCTCTCCGCCGCTGCTGCTCGCCAGCTCAAACGAGACAATAGAGTTCACCTTCGTCGGGTTGGTAATCCTGAATTTCTCCACTGTACCCTTGTCAGCCTCAGTCGTGCTGCTAATGACGTTCCCGTAGTTGAAGAGGACGTCCTCCTCGGCAAAAACAGCCTTCCCGATGGCATTGCTGTTACCGGCCGTCTTGGAGGTGCTCTTATTGTTCGCTCCGACCTCTCCGAGCTCCGACATGCTGCCAATGACGGTCTGCTCCTCGAAGATGCTCCTGAAGTCATTGATGACAACCCCAGGAAAGCAAGACTCGCCGATGCACTCATACATGGATGCGTTGACTACGTTGTTGTCAGCCTCGTCGCAGCCGCTGATGAGAATCTTGAGATCCTCCCTATAAACAGAGCTGCCCTTAGGGATGAATTTGACCTCAATCCCCACTGATTGTCCGGGCTGGAGAACACCACCCGAAGGAGTGACGACAAACTGACCAACCTCCTTTTCAGCCTCAGAAACAGGACCACCGGGTGTGGCGCCTTCCTTCCTCAGGCCCTCCGGGGTGGCGGCAACAATGCTACCCATGCTTGCTTCGTCAACGTCCTGACCAGTGACGGTGAAAGTGTATTCAAACAGGCCCTCATTCTTGAGCTCAAACCGCCTCGTCTTGGGCTCCTCGTTGTACTTGATGGCCCCGAAGTTGAGTCCACGAGCCGGCTGGAGGCGGAGGCGAGAGAAATGCGAAGTCACCGAGACTGAAACGGTGAAGTTCTCGACAGCCTCCCCAGTGTGCGGTTCAGATATAACACACTTAATATCCCTATTGTTCTTGAGGGATACTTCCTCGAGTGAGGTAAATGTCAAGGTAACTTCAGCAGCAGCACCAGGCTCTATCGTGCCGTTAGAGGGCTCAATTTTGAAGAGGTGTGCAACGCCAGGTCGCCTGAAACTGAAGTCGTAAGAGATCTCGTACTTGCCTCTGTTCCTAAGGCTGAACTTATGGCTAGCGGTGTCTCCAACGCGAAGCTTGTCAAAGTCGACCACACCATCATTGGACTCGTCATCCTCTTCGAATGCGACAGCCTTGATGCTGTAGGACTCAGCCTTGATGGAAATCGTAGAAGAATACATGCGGTCGGCCTGCTCGGACTCGAAGCCACCCTCAGCGTCACTCCAGTGGACTGTCACGGAAGGATTAAGCTCCTTTTCCTCGATGGCAGAGAAACCAATGACAACACGCACGTCCTCCCCAGGCATGAGGGACCCCTCCATGGGAGAAACCCTGAACTCTTCCAAGGAGTCAAAGTCGGAAGCGTCAAGCTTCCAAACAAGAGGAACGACGCCGCCGTTGGTTACAACGAAGTCCTTCTCTTCGGACCTGTTGAGTAGGAGCCTATCGAAGTCAATGAGAGGCTCGGCCCTAATGGCCTTCGCCTTCTCGAGAAGCTCATCGGCCTCCTTCTGAACTTCAGGGTCAACGGCAGGAGGAGGCACTTCATTGCCCTCCTCGTCCACGGTAGGTTCGGCAGGAGGAGGAAGAAGCTGCTCGGCGCGGGTCTCCAAAAGTTCAGCCTCATTGGTCCAGTCGCCCGTCAGCTCCACAACTGGCGCAGCACCGAGAGAGGAGACGTCAAACTTTGTCTCGAAAGGGGAGTCCTTGAGAGTCGCGACGAGCGAGTCCTCGAATAGAGTGCCAACCTCCTTAGGGAAGCACCAGACCCTGACGTCGGCGGTGTCACCGATGTCAAGTTCCAGGTGAGGGGGGTCGACAGTGAAAAGATCCTTCGCGGGGTGAGGTTCACTGGCTCTCGAGGACTCGAAGAAGAAGTCCACGACAGCGGGGAAAGAACCATTATTCGAAATGCGGAAGTTCTCGCTGTTTGTCTCGAGGGTGGTTGACACAGCAAGTTGAGCCTTTTCGTCAGCGTCCTCTGCCACAGGCTCCTTAAGAGAGGACTCCTTCCAGCTGAGAAGCGGCCCGAATTCGAAAACTTCCCTCGACAGAACAAACTTCTTGGAAACAGGTGGAGCTTCAAGGGGCCTCGTCTTTATTCTGTTCATGAAGACATTCCTGGGGTCGCTGTTGATGGTGGGGACCTCGCAGTGCCCAACGCAAGACAACAAGAAGGGCCTTACTCCTCCTCCAACAACCTCAAAGTTGAGCGCAGAGTCGAGCCTGAAGATTTCCTCTGAATGGAATTTGACCACAAACTTCACAGATGAGTTGGCCTCCACGATCCACCTGCCCTCTCTCACGGCCGAGGCGTTGGTGGGTTCAGCCCCATCAGCGGGAGGGGCAGCATTAGGATCTTCAGCACCCTCTTCGACGAAAGGTAGAATTTCGAATCCCATTTTCTCACTAAAGATGGGAGTAAGCTCCATTCGAGGGTAGGGCCTCCTGACAACCTGTCGGACCGTAGGGTGGGGGATGAGAAGAGACCCGGGCACAGGGGGCTCAACGGTAGGCTTAGGGATGGCCTGCATGAAATCGCCAAAGGTGGAATCGATTGTGCAGGCGGGCTCAGCTTGAACAAACTCAAGCAGACCCTTGACAGTGGGGGCCTGAGGTTCCTCTGAAGGCGCCAATTCAGTCGCCTCCTTTTCTCCTCCGACCTCGGAAGGGGCCTCAGTCTCCTCGACCTTCTTTTCGTCCTCAGCGACCTCCTTCTTCTCTTCGGAATCTACCACAGCGTCCTCAGTGGGAACTTCTTCCATCTTAAACATGGGCTTGAAAAGTTCAGCATCTGCCTTGTAGGAAAAGAATGTCACGACGGGTGCAGTTGCCTTCTCCTCAGCAGGAACTTTCTCTTCGGCACCCTCACCGTCAGCCTTAGCCTCAGTCTTGGCTTCCTCTGCGGCTTTCTCCTCTCCATCAACAGGCTCCTTCTCCTGCTCGACACCACCTAGCACACCACCCTCAGTGGTCCAGACGCCCTTGAGTCTCGTGACTAAGTCCAGGGCACGTTTGTAGCGCCAAGCCCTGTTGGCCTCCCTGCTCGCCCAGTAGTGCCTCTTGGCTTGCTCAGTGAGCATGAAAAGGTCCATGTCGTCGAGTTCAACAAAGTTCTCAATATCATCGTCGCTAACAGGAAGCTCAGTCATGTTGGTCATGGGGGTCATGGGGGGAGCAACCTTGGCCTTCGGCTTGGCGGGGGTGGCTGTCACATCGACCGGCGATGCCTCACCCTCCTCGCCACCATCATGTTCAGGAATGGTCGGTTCCTCAAGAGGGAGCTCAGCATACTCCTCCTCGAGCTCCCCGATATCTTCGGTGGCCTCAAGGAACAGAGCCTCCATCTTCTTGGAATAACCCTCCTCGTCATATGTGAACTCGACGAGGGTAGCGTCGGGAATAATCTTCTTCAAAATAGCAGCAACTTCCTGGACTGGGAGGTACTGGCTGTCGAGGCCATCGATGATGGATCCAAAACCGCAATCCTCAGCCTCAATTCTCCACCTGATGACCTCCTCAAGAAGGGCACTGTCAGGGCCAGAGGGGTTCTTGAGTGCACTGAGCTCCAACTCAGCAGCAGACGGTTCAGCATCCTCCTCAACCGCACCCTTCTTCCCCTTCTTTCCTGCTGCGGCGGCCGCCTTTTCCTCAGCCTCTGCAGCGATCTTAGACTCGAGCTCAGCAACCTTAGTCTTCAAAGACTTGGCCTCGAACTCTGTGCTCTTGCCCAAAGACGCCCGCACCTTGACTCCTAGGTCTGACCTCTTGGACGCCGCTAGATCCACTATCTCATCGACCGTAAGAAGGGGGTATGAGAACTGCTTCGAAAGACGTCCGGCTATAGTCGTTTTGCCTGTCAAAGGAGCTCCTACGACGATGTAATCAGTAGCGTCACCCTCACTTCGGGCGGTTGGAGGGAGTGACCAGCGGGGGGTCGCAGGAGCCAGTCCAGAGTTATCAAAATCTCCCCAGTCATCCTCCTCCTCTTCCTCCTCCTCAGGGGCAGGGGGCGGATCCTCTCCGGCTTCGACAGCGGCAGCAACGGCGGCTTCCCTGGCCTTTATACGCTCCTCCTTCGCCCTCTTCTTCTCCTCATTAGCGGCAATCTTGTTGTATTCGGCCATGATATGAGGGGGTAGGGGCTCTCCGGGAGCCCTAACAGGCAATTTCATGACGCCATCTTCCCCGTACCCAGAAACCTTCATTAGAACCTCCTCCTCAGCAAGGTACTTCTCGTCGAAGTCGACAGAGTAAACTTCGACAGACTTGGAGGACTCGTTAGTGAGGGTGATAATCTTGGTGGCCCCCCCGGGAGTCTTGGGCAGTATGGGGCCAAACTCTGCAAGGGGTGGTGACAGGGTGAGGTGCACCTGCTCGCCCATCCCCGTCAATAGGATGTTCTTGGCTTTGTTCCCGCTGGCAACCTTGAGAGGGATTTTGAGAGCGTGGGGCCTCTCGTCCACAGGGATGAACTCTATCGAGACGTTCGTACATTGCCCTGGGGCCAGCAACCCACCGCGAGGTTCTATCTTAAAGTTGAGCTCGTCCTTGGTGTTGCCCATTGCCTTCTTAAAGTCCCAGTCAGCATTAACTGGAGAAACATTCTTCAACTGCAAGAACATGCGCTTGACACATCCCACCCACACGGGTCCGAAGTCTACGTGATCCTGAGAAACAGTGAGCTCAGGGACAGTCACAATGGCGCGGAGGATAATAATCATCGAAGGGCCATTCTTGACGTCAAGGGGGACGATGACTTCCCTCTCTCCTAGAGCAAAATTTTTCTTTGCAGAAAAGGTAACATTAAAGGAGACCGACTGGCCCTCGGGGAGCCTAACGACCTTCTCCGGTTCCAAAGAGAAGCCGGTGCCAGCGAGGATGTTCTTATCAAACACCCAAGAGAGCTGGCCAAGAGCAGACGTATTGGTTATCTTGAAGGTCCTCTTGCGCGTTTGGCCAAGGATGACATGACCAAAGTTGGAGACGTGGCGAGCAATGATGAAAGGATCCTTCTTTTTCTTGGACGATGCAGTAGATGTAGCAGTAGAGGGCTTCTCCAGGTTGACGGCATCGTCCTTCTTCTCCTCTGAGATTGTAGCTGGGGCGGACGTAATCGAGTTGGGGTTTTCAGAGGGTTTGTTCCTACTGACAGGCACTGCCTGTCCGGTCAAATGCTTCATAAAAATGAGGCGATTGGCCTCCATCTCGATCTCTTGGGGAGTGGGTTCCTTCACGTTGTGGACGCCAGTCTCAAAGGCAGGGAAAGCGTCAAGCACCGGGAACGGCTGGTTCGCAGCCGAGGAACCAGGTCGGGAGCCAGGGACGGTTCCACGAGTTCCAGGCCGCGAATCGGTGTAGACCGAAGATCCGGGCGAGGAAAGATTTGTCATGCCAGTCATTGGCCTCGAGGAAGTGCCACCCATGGTAGAGGCAGTCACGGGTGGGACGAGGCTCGTCGGCACGTTTGACGTAGCATTGGGAGGAGGTGGAAGGGTTTCGTCCTGGGGAACGAAAAGCTTGGGGTCGGGATCCACAAGGTTGCACCTAGCCTCCTCGAGCATCTCGGGCCAGGATGGCAGGCCAGAAGCGAGGGGAAGTCCCCACGGGTTGACGTTCTCGTCGCGGGGGAGGGTGACACCAAGCTGGCAGTAGATACCCTCCCCATAAAGTGGAAATTCAACAGGATCAAAGTGAGCGATCTCGAGAACGAGCTTTTCGTAAACTTTCTCAGGGAGGCCAGGCTTGAATTTGACCACGATCTTCTGCTTCTCGTTAGGGAAGACCTTTCCAGCAGGGTGCGATATCTCAAAGAGGTCGGCACGGGAAACGAGCTCTTCTGAGATTGTGTAATTGAAGGCAACCTTTCCAGTGTTGATAATGCTGAACTCGCGCTCCTCCGACTTGGTATGGAGGACCTTGCCAAAGTCGACGAGACTGCGGTCGAGCTTGAATCCGACTTGGGAGGCCTCGCCGAGAAGGGTGATCTCATACTCAGGTCCACCCTCAACCTCACACACAGTAAGCCCCTTGAATCTCCTATTGCTGTGTCCATAGTAGACGAACTCGATATCCTCCGATTCGCCCGGGCGAAGGTAAGAGCGGATAGGAAGAATGTCGAAGACCTGGTTGACAGGGATGTACGGCTTCTTGGTCGTGGCAGTGCTCCTCGCAGCATCCCCATCCTCTACGAACGACCACGAGAAAGCCGTATCGACCTTTGACACGTTGGTAACCTTCACCAGCATAGTCTTGGTCGTGTCGTTAAGCACGCATCCAAAGTTGATGACAGTGTACTCAAAGTCGAGATTGGGAAAGTTGACTTCTCCCTTGAGGCTGATGTTGTCGCGTTGTGGATGACCCTTGTAAACAGCCGTGAGGGCGGACTCATCAATGTGAGACTGGCGATCGCCCTTGTAACCGGGGTCGAAGTCAACGTTAATGGTCGCGGATTCCTGGGGGGCAAGAGAATGCTCCCACAGATCAATTGTGTAGGGGACCTGCGCCTTGAGCACAAAGTGCAAGGGCAAAGGCGTGCGGTTCGTCATGGTCATGGGCTTAGTAATGATCTCAATAGGGACGCCCTTCTCCCAAGTGTACGAGTAGTCAAGGGCTGGGACAGAGAGGTCGAGAAGGGGATTCATGAAATCTGCTTTGATTTCTGTGTCGAATACGATGCGAGCCTGCTTATCCTTGAGGACCTTGGTCTCTAGGAGTAAGCGCTCGGAACAGACGCCCTTGTGTTTGGAGAAGCCTATGAGGTGGAAGCGAATATGCGTTCTAGGGGGTAGCTCGATCTCAGGAGGGTTTATGATGAAGACAGGATCAAGCGAAGGTGGCTTCTTCTTCGGTTTCGAGTCGTCCTGCTTTTTGTTCTTGGCCGCCTGGGATAACATGCGGTCCTTGATAGTCTGGTTAATCCACTTGAGCGATTGTGGTCGGCGTCCCTTGTTCTCAATTGTGATGTACTTGGAGCACTGCTGGTTGGTGAAGGTGGCACCGAAATCAATGACCTGGAGGTCCTCGTGCGAGTAAAGGGTGGTACCCATACCCTTAGCAGTCAGCTGCACCATCAGATTCTCTCCCTCTGACACTATAACGTGGAGCTGGTCCTTGTGAATGATGGTGTCGTCAAGATTAGCGATGACGTTCACGACGACCGACTCGTGCGGGGAAAGGACGCCGTCCCGAACGTCGACCCTGAACTTCGAGCGGGCAGACTTCAGGAAGATCTTGAAGGGAGCAGGGATCTCGGAGTCATTTCGCATGATGAGGGGGCGAGGATCGTCGATGAGGCAGGTGGTGGAGCCCCACTTGATGGCCTTGCAAGGTAGGTCCTTGTGGAAGAGGGAGATCTTGGGCCCAACAACGTTGGCCACGATCGAGGACTGCAGCGGCGGCTCGACGGACCCGGCTATCTGCAACATGAGAGGAAGGCGGAAGTTACCTAGCTTCTCTCCGATGGTCTTGATCTTGACCTTCGTCTCCGAGTTTGGCGGGACTGAGCCGATAGGAGGTATAGCCTCGTAGGACGCAATCTGGAAGGTGGAAGGATCTTGCGAGATGATCTCGTACTTGGCAGAAAGCTCGGGGTCCTCGTTGACGAGAACTAGGTCCCTGGTGTAGGGGAATCTGATGAAGGTGTCTCCGTACTCGACCTCCTTGTTCTTAATGGTAATCTTGGGGACCTTGCAGTCGGCCATAATGGGGAGGGAGAGGAGATTCTCGCCAACGCCGTCAATGTCGACTACCAAGGAGTACTCGTAAGTCTTGACGGTGGTGGAAATGAGATCCATCTTGACCTCCTGTTGGCAGCCCGGCTCGAGGGAACCCGATGAGGGCTCGAGCGAGAACTCTCGCTGCAGGGGTGGGGGAAGTGTTGGGTTAGTGCCGAGAATTGGGGTTGGGGTTCCTACTTCTCGAAACGTTCTCACCTTGACAAAGGCGCCGTCCTGGGGGACCGAGAGCCTGTAAGACATCGGAATTTCCGACGTGTTGTAAAGCATGAGTTTCTTGGAGTGCAGGAACTCGTAAGAAACGAGGCCAAAGTCGATGGTGTCCACGTCGAAGTGGAAGGTTGGACCAATGATGCAACCCTTGAACTTGCACTTGAGGCGCTCGTCTGATCCGTTGAGCTTGAACTCAAAGAGCTCCTCGAACTCCCCAAGCTTGGCGGTCGAGCAGAGGGAGATCTGAATCGTCTGGGAGGCGTCGACAGAGAGGGATCCCGAGGAAGGGGAGAAGGAAAAAATGTCCGCAAAGGGAGTATCGGGGACAACGAGACTCCAGTCACAGGTAATATCCCCGCGGTTCTCGATCTGAAGCTCGTAGCGGTGCATTGAGTTGATGAAGAGGTCCCCGAGATCTAGGGAGTCGAAGGTCAGGCCAGCCTTGGGTCCGACCCCCGTCGAGGAGATCCAGATCGGGAGTCGCTCGTCCCTCCCCACCACATCGAGGAACGCCGTCGTCTTATACTCGGCCGAAACGTCGGGGCGGAAGGTGACAGTGACCTCGATCTCGGAGTTGGCCCAGATCTGCCCTGACATTGGCTTTATTTCGAAGTTCTCGTTAGTGAACTGCATGTCGTCCTCCATGAGCGCGTGCTTCAGGTGCCTGTACTTTTGACGGAGGGCCGCCTGGGCCGCCCGAACTGCCGGGGGCACCATGCCCTCGTCACCTGAGAGGGAGCCATCGGATTCGTTCCCGTCGTCCCCCTCCTCCTTCTCGACCATGATGTTGTCGAGGTTGTCGTCCACCTCCCACCTGGTACCCGTCAAGTTGAAGCGCTCGTTGAGCTCGTCTTCCTCCATCTGTTGCATCTCCTCCAGCTCGAGGAGCAGCCTATGGCGCTCCTCCTCCTCCTCCTCCGGGGTGTGGAAGGCCCTCCAGTTGAAGGCCACAGGGATCTCGGACTTGTTCACGACCTTGACGGTCTTCTGAGCCGAAAGCGAGATGTACGCTGGCTCAAGGGCGACCGAGGGCGCGGAGAGGAAAACCTCCACGTTCTCCGCCGTTCCCTTTAGTGAGACGTAGGAGGTGGTGTCCTGCCCCTCATACTGGATCATGAGCTCCCCCTCGAACTCCGAGGAGGTCTTGGGCGTGAAGGTGAGCATGACCTGGACGGTCTGACCGACCTCAACCAACCCATCCGCCGGGCTCGCTCCGAAGACGCTGTCGTCGCTCGTGCTCAGTGTGAAGTGTGCCTCGCACGTCCCAACGTTGCGCACAATCAAGTTCTTCTCCATCGTGTTCTTTACGGCCGTGGGGGGGAAGGTGATGTCGTCGGGGAAGTCTAGGACTGGGCGGGGCCCCATGGCGTAGACGGGGATTATGAACTTCTCGCGCTCAGTGCGGCAGACGAGGTCCACCTTGTATTCGCGGCACTCCTGGGGCTTGAACTGCGACGAGAGAAGCGAGTCGCGAGCGTTTTGTGATTGAGGGGGTTAGGGGCGCCGGGAGGTACTCGGAGAAGAGGGTCGGGCTTCTCACCTTGACATAAAATACAACCTCCATACCGGCTCCAACTGTCGATTGCTTCAGCTCGCCCCCCTTTGGATCCTTCGCGGCTGAAACTTCGAAGAATGGGCTGTCGGGCTGCAGTACTTTGATCCTTCTGTTGACATTGTCATTGTTTCTGAAGAATATCTTCTGGGTAACCACACCAAAAGCATCATACTCCTTAATCGTGAGTTGGGCAGGGAAAGGTTGAAAGAGGGGAACATTAATGTCTACGACTGAGGAGCGATAGAAGGTGGGGTTTGGGGTTGAGTAGGGGGGGTGAGGACAACGAAGGGGGGAAAGGGCGCCTCAGAACACAGATTTACTCACTGGACTCCACAGCAGCCGTGTTGTCCTCCATATTGAAAAATTCGACTATTTTTGGGATCTGGGGGGCCAAAGATGTGGGCCCGCCCGCAAGCTCAGCGAGGAGGGTCGAGGGCTTGGGTTTCGTTTCCTGTTAGAGGTAGAGGGAGGGTGAGTATGAGGGGTTGGGGTGATGGCTTTCGAGTTGGGGGGGGGTGGTTGATGGGGACTTACAACGGCTGCTAGCATGTGCCGTGTTGGTTTTGTCACATATTTCATATGCGCAGGCGTCTTCGTTGACGCTCGTTTCTTTTTCGTCCCTTCCATACTGCAATATGGGGGAGGAAAATGGCTTTGGCCTTGGCTGTTGAGAGACAGGAAAAACATCGGAGTCAATTATTTTATTGAACATTGTGGGTGAAATAGCGACGATACGATAAACAGTATTTTGCAGGCTCGCAAGAAGGAGGGATCATATCGGCTTTGCTCCCCTTCGTGGCGATCTCACTTGCCGTGATAATAACGTATCCTTCTTTTGAACTGCCAATAATGGGAAAGGCTGCTTTACTCGGAATTCTAAATAAATCTTTTATGGAGCGGTGTAGTACGTTAGTGGTTTAATAGTTTATCTACGCTCGTTGACGTTCAGGAAAAAAGGCAAAAAAAGTAAAATCCCCTCCTCATACCCTGTTCATGCCAATTTTCCGAAGACACTCCGAAGCCATGGCTGAAGCCCATCCCCTCAACTCTGAATGGACCATGTGGCACGGAGATGCTCTTGTAAGTTGTCATTGAATGTATATTGGTGGTCAGGGTATCGTGATACAGAGATAAGACAAACTTAGGCCATTTTAGACCATATACGAGCATGGGCACGGTGTGGAGCTTTGAGTCAAATTTCTCATCCTATACTCATCTATACGACATAAAATTAGATTAGTACAACTGCATTACGACGATAGACACAAATATATGTATACATTTACAAATACTGCCCAAAGAGAGGCGAAAATACAGTCATTAGCGTCCTACACGAGGATCAACCTCTGATCAACCTCTCTAACACAACCTCTCTTACACCGTCACTCCACCATCACTCCCCACAACAGGAAAAGGACTGGTCTAAAAAGATCCAACCGATATGTGATTTCTCAACAGTAGAGGAGTTCTGGCAGTACTTCAATCACATCCCCCGTCCCGGCAAGGTATTCTTCGACGGCGATTCCAAGGCCAGCGTTGGTCCCAGCAATAAGGTTATCGACGAACTCTCGATATTCAAAAAGGGCATCAAGCCAGAGTGGGAGGATCCCCAGAACAGGGATGGTGGCTGCTTCTACATCCGCCAGGCTCTGGACCCCGATCAGGTTGACATATACTGGCAAAACACCGTTCTAGCCCTCATCGGGGAGACCCTGGACGAAAAAGACAGCATTGCGGGGGCGAGGATCGTGGACAAGGGGAAGAACTTCGCGCTGTACAGGTTTGAGCTCTGGCTCAAGACTGCCGACGAGGACACTGTGAACAAAATCAGGGAGAGGTTCCACGAGTGCATCAAGGAGGGGTCGCCCAACTTCAAGAAGGGGCACCCCAAGTTCGAGTGGAAGAAGCACAAGTGAGAAGGGGGGAGAAGATGTAAAACAAACTGGACATGTAAAACCAAACTTTGCCGCTAAAACAGTGATGATGTCCTTTTAAAACTCTACGCGCGCGTCAAAACCTGCCCCTCTTCCCACACTCCTTTACTTGTCTTTCCTTCAGTTGTGGAACTTCTTCCCCTTCGCCGCGTAATCCTTGAGCAGCTGGCATGGTTCAAACTGAGGTCCGTGCTCCTCCGCTAGCCCGTTCATCATAGCTACGTACTTGTCGATCCCGTAGTTGTCCAGGTACCTGAACGGCCCCCCCGTGAAGGGCGCGAACCCCGTTCCGAAGATAAGCCCGATGTCCCCCTGGACGGGGTCGGTGATGATCTCGTCCTGGAGGCACATGACGGCCTCGTTGATGAACCTGCTGACGATTCGGTTCTGCACGTCCAGCTCGGTCAGGCCGAGGTCGCGGGTCTGGAACTGCTTGGCGTACTCCTTAACCTCGGCGGAGATGGTCTTCTTCTTGGGGTTCTTGGGGTCGTAAGTGTAGAAGCCCTGGTTGGTCTTTCTCCCCAGCCACCCCTTCTCGACCATGTCCCCCATGAGGCTGATGTCCCCCCCGGTCATCCTGACCCCGAGGTCAGCGTTGGAGAGGAAGTTCGCGACCTTGTTGCTAACGTCGATCCCCACCTCGTCCGCGAGCGTAACGGGCCCGACGGGCATGCCAAAGTTGGTCATGGACTTGTCCAGGAGCTCCAGGCTGGCCCCGTCGCGGGCGAGGGCCGAGACCTCCACGAGGAAGGGCCCGAGGCAGCGGTTGACGTAGAACCCCGGCACGTCCTTGACGGTGATGCAGGTCTTGCCCTGCTTTACGCCGACGTTGTAGGCGGTGGCGATGGTCTGGGAGGAGGTTCCCGCGTGGGGGATTATCTCGAGGAGGGGCATCTGGGGGACGGGGGAGAAGTAGTGCATCCCGATGAGCTGGTCGGGCCTCTTGGATCCCTTGGCAATGTCCTCAATGGGGATGGCCGAGGTATTGGTGGCAAAGACGCAGTGCTCGGGGAGGACCTCCTCCATCTCCTTGATGACACTGTGCTTTAGGTTGATGTCCTCGAAGACGGCCTCGATGACGAGGTCGGCCTGGGCGAGGTGCTGCTTCCAGGCGGGAGAGTTGTCTGAGAGGGGGACAATGTTGGCTGTGTTCTGGTTGTGCTTGTGCATAGTCATGCGCTTGCGCTTGAGCTTCTTGTCCCAGTTGCCGTTGATGTACTTCTCCCCGTTGGCGATACCCTCGTCGGTCTTGTCCTTGAGGAGCACCCTGTAGCCCTTCTCGGCGCTGATCTGCGCGATCCCGGCTCCCATGAGCCCCGCGCCGAGGACCGCCACGTTCTTGGTGGGGCGGGCGGGCTCCCCGAAGCTGTGCTTCTTGAGGGAGGTCATGCCATCGAAGATTCCGATAAGACCGGCGGACTCGGAGGTCGCGGCGAGCTCGGCGAACTTCTCGCGCTCAAACTTGAAGGCGGCATCCTTGTCACCGCCCTTAAGGCCCTCCTTGACGCACTCAATTATGGCGTAGGGGGCGGGGTACTTTCCGTTGGTATTCTTGGGGGGGGAGGGCGGTGTGTGTGGGGGGTAGGGGTTGCATTAGTGATTCCCCCCACCAAACAATTTTTTTGAAACGTCTCGTCTCACCTTCATGATCATCTTGTCGATAGTCTCCCACATCTTGCTCTGCCCCGGCGGTGTTTCCTCGATGGCCCAGTTCATCCAGCTCTTCTTCTTCCTCGGTACAGTGACCTTGATCTTCCCGGAGGCTAGTTCCTCCGCAGCCCTGATGGCTGAGGACTCGAGGCCGTGGGGGGAGACAACGAGGTCAATAAGGCCCATCTTCTTGGCCTGGGCGGGGCGGATCTCCTTGCCCGTGAGCATCATGTCCATGGCCTTCTGCACGCCCACGAGGGGGAAGAGGTTCTGGGTCCCCCCGAACCCTGGGAGGAGGCCAAGCTTGACCTCGGGGAGACTCATCTTGGTCTTGGGGGAATCGGAGGCGACGCGGTAGTCGCACCAGAGGGCCCACTCCAAACCCCCACCCATGGCGGGGCCGTTTATGGCGGAGACCATGGGGACTCCCTTGGCCTTCATGGACTTGAAGAAGTTGAGCCCGTCCTCGATCACGGGGATCATCTGGGACTTGTCCTCCATGTTCTTGATGTCCTGAATGTCAGCCCCGGCAATGAAGTTGTCCTTCTTGGCGGAGATGAAGACTACAGCCTTGACGTCGGAGCGGTCAGCAATATTCTCATTCCACATCTTCTTGGCGGCGGCGGACATAGCGAAGGAGATAGTGTTCATTGCCTTGGGACCATCGAGGCGGACAATAGCGACACCGGAGTCGGTGACTGCGGGGTGGAGAGGGGGGGAGGGGGGGAGAGGGTGAGAATTGTCAATGTGGGGGGGGGTGGGGTTGGTGTTTAGTGTTGATGAACGAGTGGGAGTGGGCGTGGGGATGATAATGATAATCTTTGAGGAATATTTGAGGAATCTTTGAATCTTTGAGGAACCTCGTATAAATCCCTGAGGAATCCCCATTTTGATCTTTGTGTAGTCCGATATGGAGGTTCCTGAAGATTTCAATGCTTTCTCTTGATAGTATCGACTCATTCGTTTGTCTAGTTTGTATATACATCACGTAATTGTACATGACTTACCCTCAACGGGCTTGAAGTAATCCTCAACCTTGACATCCTCCATTTTCGGGAGGACGGAGGAAAATGATCTAGGTGTAATTCCATTATTAGCTAGTCTAGAGGCTGATGAAGCTACTTGAGTGGACCTTAAGGACGTCGTTCGGAGCGTGAGTGATCGAATTGAAGACGTTAACATCGTTTAGAGATGAATCTATTTGGTTGAGTGAAGAGGAAAAAGTTGGGGCGTCGTCCAGACTTCATTTCAGTGTCAACCCATCCACTTTTCGTTTGAACCAAAACAAAGACTTACTAGGGACATTTTTAATACCTTAACGTTAAAGAATTTCTAATTAAATATTATATCTATCATCGGATGGATACAGTGATCTAGTAGACGTACCGAACACGCATATTCTTCGTATTATTCACACATTTACCCCATATTCACACATATTCTTCACCATATTTACACATTAACGCCAACTTACCGTGTTCAATACCCCCACTACCATCTAAATATCCCAACCAGGCAATAATTCTGCTTTAAAAGGGCGATAAATGCGTGAAATGGGAATTAAATGAGTTCCCTAAATTCCGGACTAAATGGCGAAATTGGGATCAAATAAATCTATGCCCCCTCAAGGCTCAATGCGTGGGAAACTCCTCCCTCCGGAGGTCAATAGGATATTATATGTCCGTAATCTTCCCTTTAAGGTATGTGAATATGTATAATATAATATAACATTAAAATAGGCAAAAAAATAGACCTCTTCTCCCCACCTACGAGACCCACTCACGCCCAACCTCTCAAATTTACCCTAAACCTTCGTCTTATTAATTTATAATCCCATAATCTCTATTATCCAAACTAACTCCCTCCCTCCATCTCTTCATTAACCCAGGTAACCTCCGAGGAGCTGTACAAGATCTTTGGTAAATATGGTCCCATTCGTCAGATCCGTCTCGGTGACACCAAGACAACCCAGGGCACCGCTTTCGTCGTGTTCGACGACATTTACGACGCCTTCGACGCCGTCCGCGGCATGAGCGGCTTCAACGTCGGGGGTAGGTACGTGGTCGTGCTCTACTTTCAGCAGGCTAGGGTGAAGAAGGGGGGGGAGGACTTGGACGTGAAGAAGAGGAAGATCGAAGAGATGAAGAAGGAGGTTGAGGGGGCGGAGTGAGGGGGAAGGCTGTATGGGGGGATGGGGGGAGACGAGTTGGAAGGGGAGGTGTGGTTGAGGAGGAGGAGGAGGAGGGTGTGATAGATTATTGTAATGTGTTTTTATGAAGGAAGTGTTGATTTGCTTTACCGCTGTTGTGTTACGGACAACGCGAAACACAACAAAACGCTCCACAAGACGCCCATACAAGTCCACAGCTCTTCCCGTCGAAACTTTATCGCGATGATGGACTACAATTTCCCAACAAAACCCCAGTCTTGTCGCAGACATCAGAATGCTGTCTGCCACGAACGAGCGGACGAGAATCCACTTTTCAAGGACAAAAGAACTTCACTTTATATATTATGTGTCAACCACGGAGAAAAAGCGCGAAAACTCTACCCTACATCTCTAACGCCTCCATTCCTTCCCTGTACGTGATCTTTACCTTGACGATACTCCTCACATTCACAGTTAATCACTTCCTCCCCCTGCATGACTCAACCTTTGTTCCAGGCTTGGGATTCTCCGGCTTCTGGTACACGTTTGGTCGGATCAACTCCCTCTCAGCCTCAGAGTACGCGTCGGGGGAGTACTATTGTTTCAGCGCCGGGTGTTTGGCAGTGAGTGCCAGGTTCCTTAACAAGGATGTGCAAGAGGTAGCGAGAACTGCTCTTGATGCGCAGGGGAGGTGGAGGTCGGGCAACCTTACCCGTTACGAAGTAGCCACAGACTTTGTCGATACGCTGCTTAGCAGGGACGAGGGTGACGAGGAGGGGGGCGACGAGTGGCTCGAGAAGGTCAAGGTGATCACGACTAGTTGGTATGGCCTCATGCCAGTAGTCACGCAGGCCAAGACCAGGGAGGAGCTCAAGGGGCTGCTGATCAAAACCAGCTTCATACCGTTCGCGACAGGATTCGGACTAGCGGCGGAGGACGGGGAGATGGATGGGGGGTTTAGTATGCTTTTCCACCCAAGATGTAAGAAGGCTATTTACCTCCCGGTCAGGTGGGACATGTTTAAAAATATCTTAAATGTCAACATGGGCATGGAGACGGTTGAGAGACTTTACGCGAAGGGGCTGGAGGATGGGAGGGTAAGGAGGGATAGCGAGGCAAAGGTATAAAAATTAAATGTCGGTTGGACAGAAAGAGACAAGACACGACTAGATCAAATTTTACGCCTCGAAAATCTGACGATTACACGCCTATATTATGCACCGAGGAGTCGTCCATTTATCAAAAATGAAAATGAGAACAAAATAAAAGAAACAAAACCGAGATTCCGGTGAACAAATCAAGTGTCAAACAAAATCAAAATGAAGTTCTTTTCAACGCTAGCTTTCCTCGCCCTCACCCCCTCCGTCGCATTCGGCAACGATGATGTTGCGGTAACTGCAGAAGAAATCACCGTTACGTGCCGGGAATACTGTGCGAATATTGTGAACACGCAGCTTCCCACTGGAAAGTGTTCTGGGGCTCACTCTGCAGGAAGCAAATACGTAAGTGAGGCCGAGTATTGAAGGGAATTTTGACCTCACATTTGCCAATCCCCATTTCCAACGTTGCAATATGTAGCAATGGCGAAAAAATTGAAACCATGTCAATAACTGACTCTCTCTTCCCCCTCCTCCCTAGGCATACCCGATTTGTATCGACGCCCTCCGTCGCGGCGTAACCGCTGCCTGCATGCCCACCTGTTCCCAGATTGGCGGTGAATCCATGATGGCAGCCGGCGCAACCATTGACAACTTCTCCGAGGCCTTCCCCGCGCCCGTTTTGGACGTGGTCCTCGACTGCAAACCCTCAGACGTGCCGCAGGTGAAGCCCAGGTTCTTCAGAGAGTGGTGCAACATGGCCTACAAGTCCACTTTCGACGGTGAGTGATGGGAAAAACACGGACACAGCACTAAAATAAACGAGAACTGATCAAACGACCTCCTTTTCGACCCCCCCCCTCCCCCCATCCTTCGCCTCAGAAACAATCCTGAAGGTCAGGACGGAAGTCGTTGAACTTTTCTACCAGGGTGATGAGGAAGGTGATGGCGAAACTGCTGCTGATGCCGCCGCTGCTGCTGCCACCGCTGCCGCCGACCGCATAGCCACAGAAAATGCTGCCACTGAAGCCGTTGTCGCCGCTGCCGCCGAAAAGGCTGCTGCTAAAGAGGCTGCCGCTGAAGCCGTTGCCGCCGCTGCCGCCGAAAAGGCCGCTGCTGAAAAGGCCGCCGCTGAAGCCGTTGCCGCCGCTGCCGCCGAAAAGTCCGCCGCTGAAGCAGCCGCTTCAGCCGCTGCCAGCGCAGCTGCCGCCGCAGCTGCCGCCGAACAAGAGGCCAAGCAAAACAACCTTAGGACTCAGCCGGCCGAGGCCACCGTTGAAGACCTCTAGAACACACGTACCTTTGAAAAAAATAAAACCCTACTTTGTATCTTAACCCACGAACTTCGTCTATTATTTGCTCGTGAGCTCCCTGAACCCCCTCCAGTCATCGGGAGCTTTCCCCCCCTCCTTATCCATAACTCTACTAAGGCTATTGCAAGGCCCGTCGCCGCTGTGAATTCCCATGCACTTATCTATCCTGTTCCTTGCCTGCTCCCAGTCCCCTTTTATGTAAAAATCGACGCCCTCTTCGAACACCCTCTTGAACTCGTCGTCAAAATCCCTCTGCACTCCCTTCTTAATGGCGTCGAGGTCGATGGCTTTCTGAGCGCCGTCTTCTATGCGTGGCGTCAGCGCCTCCAAGCTGGCACTGTCAAAGTTGCTGATGTCGCACGTCCAGAGCTCGAGCGGAATTTGCGATCCCTTCACTGTCACCACATCGATCTTCCGGCACATCGCCCTGGCAGCGGGGGACATCTCATTGACGAAGGGCCCGCTCACGAGGAGGGGTGTGCCAAACTGGTGCGTCGCCGCCTCCAACCTGGCGGCCATGTTCACATTGGGGCTTAAGTAGCTCGCATCTATCTTGTAGTTGCTCCCGATGGCCCCCTCAATTGCCCAACCTATGTGCAACCCGAAGCCCATGTCGACCTCGAACTGGCCGTTGTAATAATCAACGATCTTATTGTTCCGCTTGAACTCCTCCAGCGTCCCCCCCTCGTCGTTCGCAAAATTCAAGTCCACGCGCATCTTTAGAACCCCAACCAGTGCCGAGTCGACAAGCTCCTGAGGAGAGAGTTTCCTCTCGACTGTACCCGCTCCGCTGCTCATAACCCCGATATTCTTCCTGAGCTCAGCCTTCCTTTCTGCCTCCAACTCCTCGCCACTAGCATCTCTCAGGTCCCTCAGTCCCGGCAGGACTCCATCGCAGATCTTCCAAACTAATAGGAACGCCGACCCTATGTTCTTGTTCGGGGCACCGTGGTACGCGCAGGTGTTGTCGTGGATAATCTTGGCAATGGTGTTGATGTAAGTGCACATCTCCTCCTCTAGGCAGCTGCAGGTGTTGGTGAACTCCTCCATGATACCGAAACCGAACACCGCGGTGATCTTCTTTCCAGGAATCATGACATCCAAGTCACCCCCACTGCCCATGTTGCTCTGTATGATCTGAGCCCCAGCCACACCGAAGCCGACCTGTAGGAGACTGCTGATCTTCTCCAGGGTCGTTTCGAGAAGGTTCGTCTCGAAGCCCTCAGCGCCCTCCTCCGTTTGGTCCTTGTACAGACTCGCAAGAGGGTTGTCCGCGAGCTTCTTCACCAGCTTGATCATACGCTCGATCGGGTCAATGACAAGGGTCTCCGCGTCCCTGCTGAAAAGGATGACAGCGACCGAAAGACCAAACACAATGATGCTAGTCTTGATGAGGCTGAACTTGGAAGCAACCCGATTCTTCGCCTGCAAGTTGTAATACGCAACCGTGAGGCATTGATCAGGATCGGTGGTTTCCAGCGTGCAGGTGTTGGGCGCAGATGAAGGAATTCTGGCATCGGAGCGTCTGTGGTGGGCGTGGCGAGGGGGGAAGCGTTGACATGTTAGCTAAAGGAACGAATTGTGTGTTGGACAGTTTGACAAAACCCTTCCGCGAGTTCGGCTGGTCGCCTCACCTGTACTCTACGTCAAGCTTGGGGAGCTCAGTTAACAGAGCATGAGAATCCCCGGTAACGCTCCGAATCCAGCCATTGGTAACCTCAATGTCCCAATTGTTGACCTTGAAGTAAATAATTTGCTTATTTTCCGGCTTGGCTTGTACTTCAGCATACCTTTGGACCTGCTCCTTGAGGAAGTCCCCGGTTACGTTCCCGGTCGCGTTGAAGGTGTCAGTCATGAGGTGAAGGTCGTTCAGCTTCAAGGCCTCGTAACTAGTGAACTCGGTCTCCCCGACGAAGGCGTCGGGGTCATCGAGGAAGGGGAAGATCATGATCATGGCTAGGACAATCACAATCACCCTCCTGACGGTAAGTTCGGTTAGCTTCTTCCCCACCTTACTAGGCTCCTCCTCCAGCTTTGCCTCGAGACTCTTGCCATCGTCGGTCGTTGCCTCGTCGTCCTCGGCCTGCTTCCTCATCTTAAGAATCTTGAAGATCCTGACGAAGCGTATCAGCCTGACAATCTTGACGACCCTCCCTGCCTTGGCCCCAGCCCTCGATGTTTTCCCTGCCTTCATGGTGCTAGCGGTCTCACCGCCACCGCCACCGCCGACCGCCGACCCCTCGGAGTAAATCAAAGTGTTCAGCAAATTGGTGTCCGGAATCATGGAGGCAGTGGAAAGGACATCCAACCAAAAGTAAAAACCCCATCGGTACTCCTGCCTAAAGTAGTACTGGAGGCCCATCTCAATGAGGAACATTAGCATAGCGAAGATAGAGAGGTTATAAAATACCTGATCGTCGTCCACATCGTAGAACGCGAGCCTGACGTCGTCCCCAAACAGGGCATAAACGGTTAATATAAACATGAGAAAATTGAACTCCTTGGACTTAAGCACCTTGTCGAAGAACGCGTCCTTCAACTCCTCCTTATGCGATTTAGGAGGCTCTTGACCGACTGGATCGCCCCCAACCTCCTCCCCGACCGGGGCTTCAGGGCTTCCCTCAGCAGGAGGGCTGCCCGGGGGTGGCGCTGGAGATATGCCCATTTGTGAGATTCAGAAGAATTTCAGGCGAGTCAAAGTACGGAAACGGCGAGTAGGAGTGTAAGCCACAACCTATGAAAACCTTTGCCTTTGTAAACGTCAAATAGCAACAAAATTGACCAATCCGTTGTATGGGATGTTAGGGAGATCAGAGATCAGATCGCAACCAAAACTACTTTTTGGGCTTTTGGGAAAATCTGAAATCGGTTTGTTCCTGGAGACCATGCCAAGCAGGAAGCCGCTCCGTTCGAAGAAAATTAAGACAAAACCCAAGCCTTCCGGCTGGGACAAGAGGAAGGAGGCCGGGTGGGACCCCCGTTTCATCAGGGGTAGGATTGAAAGTGATGATCGGAAGGGTAATGTTTCGGTGAGTTTGAGGTTTTGAGGACCGAAAGAGAGAGCAGGGGGGAAAAGACTAGAGGTTGTTAAGAGGGTGTTAGCTCTGCGCGTACTTGTCTGGCCACTTTCGTCAGAGGAGTCAGGGCTGTCCATTAATAGGCTCTTGGATTCAAGTTTTGCCCAACGATCGTTGGAGTCCAGTAAGGAAAATCACCGAAGTCTCCCTCTAACTTGCCCTGTCCGCGTCCACAAACGTCCCAACTTTTAGACAAAGTCGTCCTATCGAAGGCCTCCGCACCAATTTTCCAAGATCAACAAGAATTTGGACTCCTTGCACTCTGGCTCGGCTCCTTCAAGGGACCAGAATGGGAAAATGTCCAAGATTCCCCCGTCGTTGACGTCCCCCGACATTGCGCGGGATAAAAAGGCTAAGGACATCTACAGAAAAAAAATGGACGCTGCGAGGGCCGTTGGATACAGGGAATCCTTACTGATGCAGCTGAACGCTGTGGTGCTGAACTGGCCGAAGGACCACAGCGCGGGTAGCGTCGTCGGAATTGGGGGGCTCAGGGCTAAGAATGCCCTTCCCGAGGCCGCTAGACTGCTGCGAAACATGTCGGTCGATCTGAGGGAAGCTGGGCTCCGGTGTGTGGAGAAGGTGAGCAGGGGGGTGGGTGGGTGGGGGGGGGGGGAGAAACACCCACACACAGCATCATTGCGAGGGGAACTGGAGAGATGCGACTACTTACACATTCATGACTGCTCACTTTCCCCCCTCATTGCTTCCCTCATCGCAGATTGTCTCCTGGGTCCTGGCTGTCTCCATCAATGCGTCCTCCCCTACCCCCTTTATGTGGAACGGACAAGACTACCTGATGAAAATGTACACGGATCTCAACTTCGTTCAGAAAACCATTGGAGCCAACGCAACTAAAATCGCCAACTTTTGCGAGGGCAACCCCCTCCTTCTAAGCAGGGACGAGATTGCTGGCAAGGGGGTCAAAAACCAGGTTGGCAGGGCTCACGCAGCGAGCATAGTAATATTAGACGTCGTCAGGCGTAGCAGGGCAGCAGCCGGAGGGATGAGAATGAAGAAGCCAGTAGCTCCCTCGAAGTCACCCAAGAAAAAAACCAAGCTCAGGGTGGAGGCCGTCATGGTAGATAAGGCCGAGGAAGAGGAGAAGGAGAAAGAGAAGGAGACGGTCGAGATCGAGGAGGAGGCCACTGGAGTCGGACAAAATATCAAACCGGAGGAGGAGGCGGGGCTGGCAAACGACCCAAAAGCCAAACCAGAGAAGGAAACCGAGGCAGAGAAGGAAGCCGAGGCAGAGGTGGAGGAGCTGGAGGAAGAGGAAGAAGTCGACGAAGAATCATACGGGGACGATGATTATGACGACTTTGAGGAGACAGCGGAGGACAAAAACGAGGACGAGAAGCCTGAAGCGTCCCCCAAGCATACACCTCCAAAGTCCGTGAACCAGCAAAATGAGGCGGACGAAAGGATAACTCTAGAAGAAGAACCCCCCTTCTTGTCGTCACCAATCAGCGACGATATGCTGAAGCAATTTGACATGGGTAAGCTCCTGGGCGAAGGAGCCTACGGATTTGTGTACCTTGCCATCCACAAGGCAACTTCCAAAAAAGTCGCCATCAAAAAGTTCAAGAACGCTGATGAAGAGGACGAAGACGTGGACTACGTCGTGAAAACTCAAGAGAGGGAGGTTGCAATTTGTAACCAGCTCAAGCACAAGAGGATCGTGGAAGTCACGGAAAACTTCGTTCAAGATGGGACCCAGTACATCGTCTTTGAGATGATGCAGTGCAACGTCCTGGAACTTATCGAGAGAAACGCAGACGGGATCAAGAGTCCCGAGGTCGTACAGGTCTTAATGAGGCAACTTCTCGAGGGCCTCGCTTTCTGCCACGAGCAGAACATTATCCACAGGGACATCAAGCCCGAAAACCTTCTCCTCAACGACGTGGATGGCAAAGCTCCGATTCTGAAGCTCTGCGACTTCGGTGCCGCGAGGAACCTGGACGAGGTCGGGGGCCGGAGGGGAGGGGGGGGAGGATTGACGCATTACGTTGGGTCGAGGTGGTACAGGGCTCCAGAACTCTTGGGCAACAGCACAGACTACGGCCTTTCTGTGGACGTGTGGAGTGCAGCCTGTATCATGGCAGAGCTTATCACAGGGAACGCCCTTTTCCAAGGAGACGACGAGAAGGAAGTGGTGCAGTACATTTTCGACATTATCGATCCCCCCACGATGCCCATTTTACGAGCAATGCAACAGAGAGAGCTCATCAACGACGTTTACGCCGCGTCAAGGGGACAGAAAAAGAAGACTCTAAAGGAAGAAGTCGGGAAGGGGTTGAATTTGGCCGGTCACGCGCTGCTGGAAGATATGCTAACAATAGACCCTGCAGCAAGGTCCGCAGCCAAGGTCTGTGTCGGCCACAAATACTTCCTCGAGAGTCCGGATATAATAGAAGAGAAGAAAGAGGAGGAGGAGGAGGAAGAGGAGGATTATGGGGACGAAGATTACGAAGAAGACGACGGATTTGAGCAAGAGGAGGAGGAGGAGAAGAAGGAGGAGAAGGAGGAGAAGAAGGAAGAAGAAAGTGGGCTCACTGAGGCTTCGGAATGCTTCGATTTCGGGACCAGGGAGCTCCAAAGAGCACTCAAGAGTGCCGTACTAGAGGGCGAAGTAGATGCACTAGGCGATGGACTGGGAGACACCAGAGTATCTGAAGTCGAAACCTTTGTGCGAGAAGCAGCAGGTTTGGGAACCGAGGATCAAATCACTAACCTTGTCATGGCCATTCAGAAATCTATCGACAGGGCCTGCGGATCGAGGGTGAAGAGCTGCAAGGATTGGATGCTCGCCCAACAACGATCAGACATTAGTCTAGCCGAAGTCGTATCAGCTGTGGAAGAGGACGTTGGGAGGCAAAAGGGGAAGTGGAGGAACAGCAACGAGGCAGCCCTAGCAGGATTGGAAGCGCTGAGACGGGAGGGAGCCGGAGCGACGAAACGGCAAATGTTCTGGAACGAGAGCATCAATTCGGTCCTCAGCCTCGTCAGTGCGTTTCTTCTAGATGCCGAAGTTTCCCAGGAGGTCAAATTAAACGGTATCAGAAACCTCGAGAAGCTCCTGGGGCTCCCGAAGCTCACCGACAATACCGGGATGCTCTCGCCTACGAACAAGGGGCTTTTTTTGTACATGAAAATCACGAGCGGTGGAGTCAGCAGGCTGACATTGACAACATACCGAGACAACTGTCTGTCAACGTGCCGGAACCTGCTAGAGCACGCGGGATACTTTGAGAACGACATCGACGACAGGAGCTTCGTCATATGTCCCTACTACAGGAGCGAGTTCGGGAAGAAGATCAGCGAGGGTCACAACGTCGAGGAGGGCGAGGGGCTCGGCCCGAGGAAGGAGCTCTTCATCCTCATGAGTCACCAGTTTCTGCAAAAGTACAGGAGCATAGACGTCGTGCTCATGGGCTGCAGCGGCGAGAAGGGAGACAACGTGATATCTTACGGTGGGAGCAGTTACGCCCTGGGCGACGTCAAGGTGGGGGGGCTCGTGGTTGTCAACGAGGGGGAGGAGGGGGAGCAGAGGCGAGTCGTCACGAGGGTTAACAAGTCAAGGGGTCAAATCATGCTCGACAAGATGCTGGTGGACGGATTCAGGGAGGCGTCCGTGGCGGTAATGGAGAGCTGTACCCCAAAGCTCGTATGGAAACAGGACTGCGAGAAGGTCTGGATTAATACCCAGATTGTTGACGGGACGGAGAACAGGGTCATGTTCCAGCTGCTCGGAATGCTTATGGGGCTAACTGTCGTTAACCAGTGCCTCCTAGACTTTAGCATGCCGACAATATTCTTCAAGCTCCTACTGGACGAGGGGTACGAGGTCAAGAAAGAGGATCTTGCCGGGTTTGACGACGGCATGTTGAAGAACCTTGAAATGGTAGAGAAGCATTGGGGGGCCGACCAGATCAAGGAGGTCTGCGACGTCGAGGGCGTGAGGGTGGGGAGGGGGGCGGGGAAGGAGGAGCTTTACACGGCTTACGAGAAGCATTTATTGAGCAGCAGCCTGGTGGAGGGGGTCAAGTGGCAGATGGAGGCCGTGCGGTCCGGATTCTTCAGCATGGTCAAGAGGGAGGAGTTGAGGGAAGCAGGGGTGGGAGGGGAGGACTTGGGGGAGATTGTTTGTGGGGTGGACTGGGGGAAGGACTTTGACTTTGACTTCAGGGATATTTTCCAGGTGGTTTGTGATGATGAGGTGAGGTGATGGTGCAAGAGGCGAGCGAACAAAGCCAAGGATGGTGTTGTTGGTGTTGCTTTGTTGTGTGGTGTTGGTTTCACATTACTAATCCCCCCCCCCCCCCCCCGAAGTTAAGCGGATGCCCTGAACTTCACGATGCACTCTGGGAAGTGATCCAGGGATTCTCCGTGGCGGAAAAGAGAAAACTGCTGCTGTTCATTACCGGAGTCGACAAGATCCCGGCAAGGGGGACTGAGTTCTTGACCATAGAGACCCCCTTCCTCCCTATGAGTTTGGAGGATCAAAGGAAGATGCTACTCATGGTGCCCCAAAGCCACACTTGCGACAACATCTTGGAACTACCGAACTACTGGAAGGCGATCAACAAGGTAAATGAGGCGGATGGCGTCGGAGGGAAGGGTAAAGGGGGACCCCAGGAGGTCAGAGAGGTGAAGAGGATCCTCAAGGAAAAGCTCCTAATCGCAATAGACAACGCCAAGGGGTATGGGCTAGACGCCATTCACGAGGAGGGGGGGGGAGGAGGGGAGAGGGAAGCCGAAACTTTGTACGACCTTCTCGGAAGGGGAGGGAACCAAGCGGGGGCTGGGGCGGCAGGGGAGGAGAGCGAGGGGGACGCCTCCTTCAATATCCCTACGCTGGGGGGGGATATGGGAACTAGCACAAAGAGGAGCATCGAAAGCTTCGACGAAGAAAGCTTTGACATCCCAAACTTAGGGGACGTAGAGGAGAAGAAGGTGGAGGTTGGGGGGGGAGGGAAGAAGGTTAAGGAGGAGGAGGAGGAGGAGGAAGAGGAGGAGGAGGACTATAGCGACGACTCCTATGACGAGAGCTTTGACCTGCCGTAATTAAAAATTACGAAGTCTCTGAATTCAATGACAATGTGTGATGTTTTTGTTCCCTCAGTCGAACTCAAAGAAAGGGAACAGAACAATTTCTGTTCTTGTGTCAAATGAAGGTCTTTCTTCTCGTAAGCTTGGTTGCCGCCTGTCAGGCAGCCTTTGCGCCTCCCCAACGGATCTCTGGATCTCCCATCGCAAAGAAAAAGTTTGGCGTTGACCCAGTGAGTAGCATTTTTTTAAGGACCCTGACACCTGACGATCGGCTTCTCTTATTGGGTATACTTCATTCTGACCCCCTTGCGACAGCACATTCCTCAGGACGACGCCACATCTTTTGTTTTGAACACTTACATCAGCTACGTCGACGATGATACCCGGGGACTTATGCCTATTCGGTATTTTGTAAACTCCACCTTCATGCTCGACGACACCAGCCCAATCATGATTCAGATGGGTGGGGAGGGCACCGCAAATGGGGTCCACTGCAACGATGACATGATCTCAAACAATGCCATTTGCGTTCAGATCGAGCACAGGTTCTATGGGGAGAGCGTGCCCTCCCTTGAAAACGGTGGTGGGAACAACGCCAACCTTGCGGCAGGTCTCTCCGTTGAGTACAACGCTCTTGACACGGCATTGGTCTTGGCAGAAGTTCAAGAAATGTTTGGCAACAAGGGGAGGCCCGTGGTGAATTTTGGAGGCAGTTACAGCGGCGCAACTGCGACGTGGTTCAGGATGCAGTACCCTGACTCAACTGATGGCGCCGTCAGTAGCTCTGGCGTCGTCAACGCCATCTACGAGTTTGTAGAATTTGACGAGGTCATTGCCGAGGCCATCAACACCCCCGATACCAATTGCGCCGATCGCGTCAGGCGAGTCCAACAGATCATTGACTCTCAGTTCAACGACAACAACGGGGACGCCATGAAAGAAGTTTTCAACGCTACCAATCTCATCGGCACCAAGATGGGGGACTCCGACTTCATGTACATGGTCGCCGACGGTTTCTCCATGATTGACCAGTACGGAGGCAAGAAGGATCTCTGCGACGGCTTGGCTAAGGTGGGAGACGATGCGAGCGACGATGCCAAGGTCGCAAACCTCGCAGATGTCCTCATGGCCCACTTCGGAAGCGACTTCGGCCAGGACTGCTATTACGATTCAGAGTGCCTCAAGATCGAGAACAACGACTCCCCCGTCGGGGGATTGATGGGAAGCCAGAACTCGAGGTCGTGGAGATGGCAGAAGTGTGCACAGGTCGCTTACCTTCAGAGCCAGCCTGCCGACAAGTCGGTAGCCCTCCGCTCGGAACTTCTCACCATCGAAGTGCTCGAAGAACAGTGCGAGTATGTCTTCGGCCAGATTCCGGCCAAGTACGGTGGCAACAACAAGCTCAACATGAAGTTCGGAGGTGATCACCCGGAGAAGAGCTCACTGGGAGCCACAAACGTCTTCAGTATTAGTTACAGTGACGATCCTTGGAAGGCCGCAAGCGTCACGGAGGCGCACGGTACATCCCTGCCTTACTGCTACACCAAGTGCGACGGGTGTGGGCACTGCGGAGCTGGAGTCGGCACCGAGGACGCCAAGATTTGTGGCGATCCCCAGGCCGCCTTCGTCAGACAGGTCGTAGCTCAGGCGAGGTTCGGTGGAACGTACGAAGACCCCAACCACCCCGGCTGCACCCGCACCGTCGACGTCGTCGTAAGTGGGGAGGACGACCAGGCGACTGTCAGCGGGGCCGATTTTGATGAAGAAGGGAACTTGGTGGAATGGGGACCCCTCAATGCCGATGTCAACGGCGTGAAAATTATTGTCGATTTCTCGCCAAAGGGCGGACCCAGCGACCTTACAGGGACCTGGAACCCAAACACCAAAGGCATCGACTGGGAGGATGGCAACACATGGCCGAAGGTTTTGTAACATAATAACTATTCAAAAACTGGTAGACCGTAACGTTACACCCCTCTTCATCCCCTCCCATTTTTATCCCTCTCCACGTATGCCCCCCATCCTTGTGATCACGGTGACCCCCTCCCCCCTCACATCGACCCCCCCCCCCTCTCGTCGATTCCTATTATTGTTGTGCAAAGCGTCAAATTAGGGAAAGGATTAGTTAGGTGGGAGGCGAGGGAGTGAGAGGGGGCGCACAACCGCAGTGAGACTTACAAACGTGTAAAGCCGGTCCTCAGATATTTGTTGTTCTAAGAGCAGGTTGTAAAAATATTTCAAAGGTTATTTTTGTTCGGTACCTTTAATTGCAATTTTATACAGCACCGTGTCCAAGTATTCATTGTTTCTCCCTTATAAGAACTTTTTTCATCGTTCGAGAGGGAGTTATAGCTTCAGAGTAAGCTCTCCTATTCTCGTAGCTTCGGGAGGAGGGCCTTTGGAAAACTTGTGGAGGGGAGGGAAAGCTAGGGGACGAGACAAAGGTAAGGAAGGAGAGAAGGCGAGGGGTGTGTAGAAAGCGGGGGCAGAAGAGGGATCTGTGGGGAGAGAGGATGGAAGAGAGAGACAGGAGGCACAGCGGAACATGGCCAACTTCCTTGTGTCTTGGGTGGGTTTGGGTTTGGGACCGATTTGGGGGCTTTGGATTTTTTTTTCATCAACTAAGCAATTTTTTTAAATGTGGAGGGCTTGTGGCGACATTTGCCGCGCGAATTATTTTCTAACAATCTAACTCACCCCCTTTTCCGGTCTGTCGATTTTTTTCGCGCTCCCGCAGGCTTCTGTTGGACTGTGAGATGAATAACCATGAAGCTCTGCTTGCTGAGAGGGAGGAAGAGATCGTGCAGCTAAAGGCTATAACAACAAAACTGTTTGCCGACCTAACTGCTGCCGCATCTTCCGCCAACGAAGTGGCCGCCGCCGTCAAGGACGCAGCAGGCGAGGGCGCAACTGCAGCTGGCATTGTCACGGTTGCAAATGACCATGCCGTCACCCTTAGGGCCGCTGCAGATCGCGCCGCAGCTCACGAACGTGCCGCTGACCGTGTTGAGACCATCGAGGTAGCACAACGCCGCGCCGTTGTCCCCAAGGCCACCGAAGACTATGCCGACGCCCCTGAGGTTGCCGCAGAGAATACTGCCGCCCCTGCGGCCGTTGATGACTCTGCTGCAGCCCTTGATGGTAGCATGGACGATAACACCACTCACCCTGCCCTAGAGAAGATAAAAGACAAGCAATATCAAGCCCACGAGGAGATGGTGGGCGTGCTTGTCGAGCGCGGTGCCGTTGAAGGCATCATTGAGCAGTCGTGGGATACTAAGAGAGCGAATGTCGGCGTAGTTGTTCATGATGAGCAGCAGCTTGTCCTCGATTATATTTTCACCGATTGTAATTCGGGAGTTTTCCGACGCGCCACTATCCACAGGGACAAGGGGGATAGGATTGTAGTTTGGCAGCACTATTTCTTGAAGGGGACACAGACGACAGTCGTCGAGTACT
>BRYA01000099.1:54726-72206 GCA_030267965.1 Triparma columacea | reverse complement strand
GAGCTTTTAGATTTAGCGACTGCGAAGGGGACAACATTGTTGCAAAAGTGAGAACAAATTACAAAGTTTCAACGCGCCCTCCCGCGACTCTCCCGCTCTCCCCTAGAGTATTAAAATGTATTTTTCTTATCCGGCTCTCAACATACAACTCACCTCGTCCGGCGTCCTTGTGAGACATTTCAGTTGCTGCAGCGGAAACGACAAAGAGGTGAAAAGTGAGCAAGTGGCAAATTTCATTTTGTCCTCCCACACATCTCCTGCCCTCTCCTAAAGTATAAAGATGTTCTTTTCCTCCTTGAGCGCTCGACGCTCACTCACCTCGTCTGGCGTCCCCGTTATCATTTTCAGATTCTGCGGGTGTGTAAATGTTGATATTTTTGAGCTTTTTTTAATCATTTCATCAGGCTTCCCAACGACCTCTCTTTCTTCACTCCTTCCAATCTCATCCCCTCCACGAAACTCACCTCGTCCGGCGTCTTCATGAGGCCTATCAATATCAGCAGTTGCCCCAAGGTTGACAGCATAGTCATTTGCCTTAACGACATCAGCGGCAGTTTCGTGGTCTCCGGTTGCGTCAGCATGCCCGACAATAGCAGACTGATCCGCGGCGGAATCAGCGGCGGCGGCAAGAAGGACAGCAAGTTCAGTTGCAGCACTGACAATGTCAGCAGAGGTGCCATCGTGCGCAGTGCCCTTGACGGCGGCAACAAGGTTGTTGGCTGCTGATGCTGTAGACGTAAGATCGGCAGCGTGTTGAGCTTTTGTTGCCCTTAAGTCGGCTTTCAATCCAGCTATCTTTTTGTCCCTCTGCTTCAGGAGAATGGTTAAATCCATCTCACTGTCCGCCATCAGGGTTACGGAAACTTTCTCGCCCACCGACGCAGTTCCGCGGGGAATCGAAGACCTCTCTGCGCCAACTCTAATCGCAGCTCCGTCTCTTTCCTCCAAACCATCGAATTTTTCTAGCCCCAGCCCAGCGTCCACTTCGCTCCCACCTATCATTCGCCTCGCCCCAGCAGACTTGATGGACCCTTGTGACCCACCTTCAAAGTGCGACACATTATTCCTGCTTATTCCCACCGTACTCCCCCCTCTTCCTCCTCCCATTCTTGTCCCAACGCCCATATTCATAACCTTTCTCCTCTCCTGCGCCTATGTGAGAAGCAAAGCAAATCGCGAAAGCAAAGACGTTAGTAAGTTAGGAATAGTAACGTCGACCGTAGGGGAGGCGAGATTATATTAAGAGACAAAATCATCACGCGCATGGGCGTGGCTTGCAAGGTGCGACATCGTTTTTACTCCTATTCCTTTCTCACCTGTGACAAGCGTGGAGAGTTGTGCAAGAATGGGGTTTTACGAAGAAGAGTTAGAATCGCAGCGGCAGTGTGTGAGGCTTGAGATGCATCTTATAAAGAATTGAGGACTCCTGCGTATGTTCTCCCTCGCAATCCTTAACGTTTTCAGCCCGTCACTCGCTCCTCATCTTCTCACCTCTTCCAAATCGTCACTTGAATTCTCTATATGCGACGGCAGCGAAACACCCCCCACTGTATCAAGGGGATCCCCTCCTACCAGAGAGTGAGCGCCCTTTCGAGGCGTCGCTGTGAACGTAAGCGTGGGCGTTTGTTTATGAAGATATACGTGTTGGTGGGGTTGACACATATACTAAATGATATTTGACGAGCCTCTGCAGTCACACAAACTCCGCGCACTAAACCTCCCTTATCATCTACCTCCCCCCTTTAACTCCCATCTACCCTTATCTCACCTCTTTCAACTCCCTCGGCTTTAGTGTCGAGCGCAGTCTCCTCACTTGACGTGTTTGATTTCATGCCCTCGCTTGTACTGGCGACCTGCGACGGCAGTGGGACTCCGTCACCTTCAGAGAGAGACCCCTTTTGAGGATATACGTACCCGCCTTGAGGCCCTGCTGTGATGGTAAGTGTGGTTACCGTGACGGTGCGTTTCGAGATGACGTTGGCTGGAGTTAGCATTGGATGAAATTTGACGAGCTTCAACTGCCCTACGAGCACCGCAAGCAGCCTCTCTTTCTCCTCCTCCTCTATCTCCCTCCAAGCAGACCAAACTACCCGAACTCACCTCGCTCAGCCCATTCAGCGTTTGCGTCCTGCGAAACCACCCTTGAGAATTCCTCCTTTTTCTCGATTGAAATCTCAGTCCCCTTGGTGCCCTCTAATGGCGTTGGGTCTCCCTTATAATTACGAGGGTCTTCTACATTGCGTTGCAGTTGTGAAAGAATCGGTACCCTCCCCTCCAGCTCATCTCTTTCCCCATTGACCATTTCGTTCGCCCCCACCCCTTCGTATACATCCTCCCTCTCCTCCCTTGAAAGCTTCGACTTCCCTAAACTCGTAATTCGCTCCTCTTTTACTTCCTCTGCCCTCCTCTCCCTCCTCCCAGCCTCGGCTCCTCCTCCTGCAAAGAGCGAAGCGGATGATGAAAAGGGTTTAGTTTAATTGTTCGACTCGTGTAAGGGCGGTTAAAGACAAAGTAGATGGCCACGAGCACAATTTGTGCCGGTATTAAATGTTCCTGCGTGTTGATCTCGTGACGTTCTTTCCCTTTGACGTTCATTCCCTTTTTCGTCCTCTCTCACCTTCCTGCCAGAAACCTTCACCCTCCTCATGAGACCTAGGTGACGCTACGAGCTTAGAATCGCTTTCCAATACGGATAGTAGACCCTCCTCAAGCTCCCTGTCGACCTTAACGACTGCTCCGTCCGACTCTTCTTGGTCATTAATGGTATTTGCAGTAGACATTACCTGTCTCGACGCAGGCATGCCTTCATATGAGTTCACAACTTTCGATGGTTCCGAAACTCCTTCAGTTTGGAGAAGGTCCCCATCCTCGGCTATCCCCCCAGTCTGAGGATCTCTCCTCGACGTCTCTGCGGTGGTGAACGATGGCAAGGGGGGCGAGGTTGTTAGCGGGTAAGCTTTGAGATTTTGGACGTTCCGAAATCGGACAGAACCCCTCCATCCCCCTCAACATTCCCTAACAAATACTTGCAACCTATTTACGTACCTTCCTTGACTCTGTTAGTCCTCTCACTGCCCTCTATCATGTCCTCGAAGGCGAGTTCGCCCAAGAGGTTTGACTCTGAGGGGTCGGTATGCCCGTCTTCTCGTTGTCCCGTCTTGGAAGAATTGCTCATCTTCTAACACTCTGTCTTTTAATCTTGCGTAAAGCTCAATCTGGGTGTGGGATGGGGATAATAGTGTGAGGATCTCGAAGGTGATGGGGGCAAGTGAATCTTCCAATGAGTAGGTTCGTCATAAATATATGTAGATGTCGTCTCCCGTAAGTGATAACTGTAAAACCAGTAACCGAAGACCAAAAAAATCAATGAACATGCCAAAAATGGGGACCAGCCGAGCTATAACAGCCGGACAATATTCCTTTGGTTACAACTCCCACTCCACTTAACGCAGTTTTGACATAGCTTTTAGAAGATAAATTAACTCAGCGGCTGGCCCTCTCGCCTCGTCCGTCCCCATACTCACTCACAAATATAGAATTGAACTTTATCCCCACACAAGGGCAAGGGGGAGGAGGGGGAGGAAGAGACAAAGGGAGGGAGGGGGTCCTCTCTTCTTTAATAAAGACATTTCACTCCGAAAAAAAGAGGGATCTATAATACTTTGTCCCCCCCCCTCTATCCCCCCGACCACAAGTCCAGTTGTTCAGAGTAGTGTGTTCCCATTCACTTCTCTTTAAGCATGGTATCCACAATATACTTCGCCGTCCTTTCGCATTTCTCCACCCCCTCCCCCTCCGCCAAGCACGCCGCCGCGTTCCTCCATCCTTCCTTACATCCCATTTCCCCTCCCCTCTGGTACATTTCAAACGCCCCCCTCCTATCCACCCCTCCCCCCCTCCACCCGTTATACATAAGTGCCCCTACGTTAACGCAGCTATCCCCATGCCCTCCCTCGCACCCCTTCCTCCACCACTCCATAGCCTTCCCCTCGTCTTTCCCGAACCCGTCCGTCCCATTAAAGTAGCACTGTCCAACCAACCCCATAGCATCCCCGCTCCCCATTTCCGCCGCCTTTAAAAGGTTCACCCTAAAGGCGTTAACATCACCACCACCATCCTCACCCTCACCGTACTCCCACAACGCAACCCAATGAGCCGCATCTGCGTGTCCCCCATACATAGCCCTCCTAACAACCTCAACATCCCCCTCCCTAACCCCTACAAAAAACATGGCGTCAACATCCCCCTCCTCCGCTGCTTTTACAAACAACTCTAAAGCCTTCGTTTCATCCTTATCAAGAACACCTGGGATACCATCGTAATATGCATGTCCCGCGTTATACCAACCTTCCTTATGTTTGCTATTTTCCCACCATTTTAACGCTTGTAATGCAGAGGTTTTTCTGACGTGTATAGGGGAGGTTCTATCCCTACATAAGGACATTGATTGGTTACCCATTATTACCATAGCTGAGCTATGGCCTTGTGAAGCTGCCATTTTAAGGAACTTTGAAGAACTGCCTTCCTTATCTGATACTTTGTCTGAACCGAGTTTATTTGAAAGAGCTTTCTTAGCGTCTTTTCGTGCCTTTTTACTTATACTTCTAACGACTGCTACACCACTCTTCACATCAACTGTGGGACCGGTGGGACTTGAGGTGTTGGATATACCCTCTTCTGCGAATTTATCTTGCTTCGCAGCCTCAGAGGCTGCTTGAGATGAGGCGAGGGCATCCTCTGCTGCCTGGGGTTTAGGAGAGAGAAATTAGAGAGAGGGGGGGAGGGAGGGATAGGGTTGGGGGAGGGGGTGTTAGGGAAAGGATGGGCGGCCTTGGTGTGTGTGTCTGTGTGTGTGTGTGTCATACACGTGTATAAATATCGTTTTGTACATACACACACTCACACACTCATACACTCACACATACACACTCACACACTCACACACACGCTCACTCACCTTTGCCTGTAGGTATTGGTTCCATAATGTATCTGCTTTCGAAGGTGTATCTGTCTGAGGAGGTGTATCTGCAGGTTTAGAAGGTCCTTTGTGTTGAGTCGTGGTGAGAAGTCGATTTGTGTATCCCTTTTTATTTCCATTTTGAAGGGCTTTTATCCCTATTGATTGGAATCTTGGTTGTAGTCTTGGTTGTAGTTGTGGTTGTAGTCGTGATAGTATTCTAATCATGTTGAAATCACTGAAAAGAGCTCTAAAATGAAGTCTCCTTTTTTTCTCCTTTTTCTCCCTCAATTCTGCAGTCTTTAAAGGTTGGATTTGAGTGGATTAAAAGTGATTCAAAGTAGTATCTATCTTCTATCTTCACTATCTACACCATTTGTAACATCACAGAGTCCTCTTATTCCTCTAACCCTTTCCAAAGCAAAGCTTTTCCTTTCCTTCATCTTACCATCGACAATGTCTCCATTTTATTACTGTATTAGCACTTATATTAGGAGGAATTTAAGGCAAAACGTAAGACACAATGTAAGATATTATAGATATATAACTCCGTCTGCAATTAAATCTCCAATTAGAACTCCAATTAGAACTACAACAAACAATCAAGCAAAAACTCAATCACCTCTAGCAATATCACAACTACAACTACAACAACTACGACAACAAAGACGAACCTACTCTACAACCTCCTCTACGAGCTCCTCTAAATCCACAAACCCTTCTACCACATCTTCTAGCACTCTCCAAAAGACCAATCCCAAACCCCTTACCACCAAACCAAGCAAAATACACGTCCACCACAACTACAAGCTAGTCGGTTACTTCCGTTCAAACGATCCCTCAGGTCTAATAAAATACGCCCTTACCCACTCCCCAAATTTCAGTGACGTTAACTGGGGTACATTCTACAGTTGTATCGGTAAGCTCGCCCGCACCTCTCCTACCCTCTCTCCCCTCCAAAGTTCCTCGGAGCTTGAACAAATTAAGGAAACGTTTGAATTGAGGGTGAGAAATGAGGGGGGGGTGGAGTGGATGAACACACAATCCATCTCTAATATTGTACACGCACAAGCTGTACTTGGGAGGAAATCAGATACACTACTAAAGGCCATAGAGGAAGGTGAGAGAGGGGGGGTTGGGGAGAGGGGGGGGGAAGTAAATTGTGTGAAAGTAGGAGCTTTTGTGAAAGTAGGAGCTTGTGTGAACCCTTCATTAGTCCTAACTAAACGTTATTTTCCGCGTCCCCCCCCCTTCCCCACCCCAAATTCCCCCCTCAACAGACTCCCTCCGAATAACCACCCACGGTAAACCTCAGGAGCTGTCCTCCATCCTCTACTCCCACGCCCGTTTCCGTCTTACCCCCCTAAACTTCCTCCGCCATTTGGACTCCCCCTCTGTAATATCCCGTATACTATCCCCCCCATTCCACCCCCAAGTTCTCTCCAACATAGCGTGGTCGTTAGGAACGCTTCGAACCGCGCTACCTAACTTCCTGAAAGGAGTTGAGAGTAAGAGGGTTGCGACGGAGTTTGCGAGGGAGGGGGAAGCGCAACATATTAGCAACGCGGTTTGGGGGATCGGGGTACTTGAACACACCTCTATTAACCTTGTAAAAGCCGTGGACGGGGATAGTATGGTTAGAAGGAAATTACTGGATAATAAAAAGGGGGGGAACACTCAGGTTTGGAGCAACGTTTTATACGGGGTTAGTAAAATGGGGTTGAAATGCCCCAACATTACCAGGGAACTTAACTACGATAAATGTCGACGACTAAGTGTGAAACATAGGAGAGTTGGATATCAACATTTATCCAACACAATATGGGCGATTGCTAACATGAATTTACGGTCACCAAACATTGGTAGGATGGTTGAGTACGACCCCAAAGTACAATCAGGGTTACTGGACGAAGGTAACCCGCAACACGTATCTAACGTGTTATGGTCCATGGCTAAAATGCAATACGCATCTAAAAACCTTGTTAAAAACATAGCGTCCACAACAACTACAAACTCCAACGGTAGGAACACGTGGTGGGATAAAGCGAGTGGTCTTGAGCTTGCTAATGTCGCTTACGCTACGGCTAGTTTAGGGGTCTGGGATACACGAATTTTCGATGAAATCGTTCTTCGAAAAGATAGGATTATAAGTAAAAATGGGGGGGCGGGTAAGAGAGGTGCTTGTAATTTACTCTGGTCTTTAGGTGTCGCCGGTGTTATTAAACAACACGAGGAAGCAGTTAAAGATATATGGAACGCCGTAGCTGGTGATGGTGGTATGGTTTCCGGTGGTAGTGATGAGGAGGAGGAGTTAAGGGTGTTAGAGAACGTGTTAGCGTACAGTAGATCCGAGGGTGTCAATATGGGTGATACAGGGAAAGGGTTAAAAAATATGATGATTGAAGCTGCTTCAAAGGGGGGGAAGAGAGGAGAGAGCGGGTGGGAGAGGAAAGTGGGGAGGGAATTGAGGGGGATGGGGATGGGAGGGTTTGAGAGAGAGGTTAGCCCGTTTGAAGGGAATGAGGGTGGGGACCTTATGAAGGTGAGGACATTTTGAAGGGGGGGGGAGAAGAAACAGAACAGAAGCGAATAAAAACGTAAGAGAAGGGAGCTAACACAAAAACGGGCGACGCTGAAAAACCCATACAGATTGACTTTGCTTGGCCTGATTCAAAGGTGGCGTTAGGTGAGAGAGAAACCTTGGGTGGGGGGGGTTCGGGCGTGGTGCCAACACAAAGTTTACACAGGACTTTTCCTTCTTTATACCTTGGCGGGGCACGCACTGCGGTAGACACGTATATTCTGACAAACAAACGTTAGTCTCTAACACCGTTTGCACACGCACGCTTTTATTTTCTCTCTCTCTCTCTCCCCCCCCTGCAGAGTTGGATGGACCTAGTCATTTTTTGACGTATCTAAAAGGTCCCCGTCGTTACGGTCGCAACGGTCAAACGAAAGCCAAGAAGCGGCTCCTTACAAGCCTGGGTTGGGAGGTCGTGAACGTACCGTGGTTCGTATACGAGAGGGAAATTAAGAAGGATGGGGGGAAGGAGGCGTTCTGGGGGAACATTATAACGAAGGAGGACGGGGTGGTTAAGAAGGTTGAGGGGGGGATCCTGGAGGGGGTTTAAATTGTGAAGTGTTTGTTGTGGACAATATGAACACACGCGCTATGTACGGAGGATCACTAAGTCTTGCCTTCAAACACACAGGTCGAGTTGTTATTACTACTCCCTGCGATTATCTGTTGTTATCTATCTATATCCAACACCCCAACCCCAGCACTCGCGCTCTTTCCTCTTCCGTGCGTGCTATTTTATTTTATATTTTCCATTTCCAAAACAAAGAGGAGCTCACCCCCACCACACAAACTCCACCCTGTTTGCTTGGACCGAATTTGGAGAACCCCATTTCCTTTCTGATTCCTCCCGTTGCAAAAGAAATATCCCATGTCCTCCCTTTCTGCCCACGAGAAAAAGCGCATCGAATTGCAGAAGAAGCTCAAGGCGAAGAAGGGTGCCGATGAGGCCCCTTCCATGAGCGTAGAGGAACAGAAGGCACTTTTAGAATCCAAGCTCAAGGAGCTCAAGTCCGAGGAAGATCGAATGAATGAGAAAAATAAGACTTGGGACAACGATGCGAAGGTGCGTGCCCCCTCTTCCGTTGTGAATTCGATTTTAACCGGCTGCTGGTCCCCGTCTCATCCCCCTGCTTTCCTCTCCTCTTACCCAAACCCCCTGTCCCATCCCCGTCTCCGGTCTTCTCATCAATCTTGCTTGTTGATTATCGGTAATCTAGGTCTTCAATGCTGCCGTGTCCGACGATACCGTCAAGGCAGCCCCCGTTAAGCTTTGTAAGACAGTCGACATGAAGACTGAGGGTAGCATGAGCGACAGTGAGAAGGCCAAGCTGTCTGCCATGATAGGCTCCGCCCACGCTCAATCGATGAAGGCTTACTCGAACCAGTCCGGGGTATCGTGCGACATCACGGAGGCAGAGTGCAGCGCACAGACGACACTCGTCTTCAACGGCTGCAGCGACTCCACCTACACACTCAAGGCTTACGCAGCAAAGATCTTTATACAGAACTGCGAGAACACCAAGATTACCATAGCCCCGGAGGCCAAGGTCCTCACTGAGACGGTCGAGGTACACAGGTGTATTGAGACGAAGCTGATCATATCATCGCGGATCGGAACTTTGCAGATGGACCAGTGCGTAGGTGAGAATCGAGGTGGAGGTTTCGATGAAATGCGATATATAGGTGATCCGATACAAGTCGGTGCAACCATGCCTTCGCTTGCAATGCCCCTCGCTTCCCCCTCACTCTTCCCCCCTAATCTTGCCCTCGTCTTTCTCTTCTCTTGGCAGATTGTGAGGCCACCTTCACTTCAAACGAATGCTTCGGTAACCCATCGATGATTCGCAAGGGTCGGGAGTTCGGCAAGGACGGGCGCGTCGTCTGGGCCGGTTGCGAGAACCTCGTCGTGAGCATCGGGAAGGACAAGGTGGTGTGCGACTTCGAGAAGGAGAAACTTGACGATTTAACGATAAACGAGGAGAGAACTCAGTTCAAGGTCAGCTACGACGCCAGAGGAATTCTCCGTAGCGAGAAGGTCATCCGACTCCGCAACGGGTTCCCGTCCACTAAGAGGGAGGACGACGAACACGATAGGAGGGAAGGTGAGATCGTGTTTGGATTCTGAGCACCCTCCTTGGAAAACGAAAATCCGCAAATCCCAGCTAACGCAACACAACGCAACAACGGCCTTCGCCGGCAACCGCCCCTCTTTTCCCCGCAGAGGCTGCCCTGCAGGGGCTCGCGGAGAGGATGGGTGTCACGCTGAGCAGGAAGGAGGATAAGATCGGCAAGAAGTGCAAGCCCAACGATCCCTGCCCCTGCGGCAGCGGCAAGAAATTCAAGAAGTGCTGTGGAGCGAATTGAAGTAGTACTTTTTGCACATACAGTAGACAAGAGGTTGAGACTTTAATGTTTCCCTAAAATGTTTGCCTTCAAAAGCACAGTATTTATCATTTTCTTAGATTCACTGCGATCCCCAAATCGCGTACACTGCTATTGTCGTCGACACCCAGCTCACGACTTGCAACGGTCCCCCGAACTTCAGGTAGTCGTTGAACTGGTAGCCTCCGGGGCCTAGGACCATGAGGTTCGTCTGGTAACTAATGGGGGTTGCGTACGCTGCGGAGCTGGCAATCATGAGCACGAAGACGAAGGGCTTGAGGTCCATGCCAGCGCCTGTCGCCGCTTTCGCTACAGGGTTGAAAAGGAACACGACCACCGCCGTGTTGCTAACGAGGATGCTGAGGAAGCTCGTGAAGAAGTAGACTACCGCAATCAGCCCTATTTTACCAAACGGGTCTGCGATTTTGTTGATCCCGTTGGCGAGGATGTCGCTGAGACCGCACTCTGTTATGGCGGTCCCGAGGCTGAAGCTGCTAGCTATCGTGAGGAGGGTGCTCCCCTTGACTGCCCCCCAGGCTGTGGGTTGGCGCGAGTATTTGGAGTGAGATGTGCTTCCTTTTTTCAAACCTACCCTCCCCCCCCCCCCCCCTCCAGCCCCCCACCCTCACCTTCGTCGAGGGTCATCACTTGCAAGAAGATCTGGATGGTGATTGTGATGACACACATTTCAAGGAGGAGAGTGTCGTCGACGGCCGATACCCCAATGATTGCAAACAACATTACCCAAGTCAAGGCCATTCTGAAGGATGGTTGCGTTGAGGGGTTAGAATTGGGCGGGGGTGATTGATAAGTAATTGCCTAAAATTCTTGATTTCGCCACCAACTCTCACCTTGCCAAGTCCTTCCAGTTATCGTCCCTCCTCGGCTTGGAGTCTGCGAGTTCTGTCACGAGTGCAAATAGTCTCGAGGACGCGTGGATCTTTGAGAACCCAGCCGATGCGACCATGAGGAGGCTGTCGCCGGGGCAGAAGACGACTTCTCCCCAGCTTGTGTTGCAGTCGCAGTCTGGCGCGTCCTTGGTGTCGAGGCAAATGTACGTTTTGCCCCCCTTCGCGCCCTCGGCGTTCTCCTCGAGGTCCACGACGCTATCTTTCTCGTTGCTCTTGCTGTAGGTCCTGGAAGTATTCAGGTCGCCCATATCGGACCTCGTCACCCCTCTTCCCCTCCGAAGTCCCTGCCGCCTAGCAATAATGACGGCGTTATAACTCTGCCTGAAGCTCACGTCCTTGACCTTCTTCCCCACCAAGGGGCTATTCATGGCCACGACGGCCTCTATGATGCGCCTGTGCCTTCTCTTAGAAAGCCTGTTGTCGCTCTTGTATTTCATTTTAGCGAAGCTGTGTTGAGAATGGGTGAGAGCGGTGATGAGTGCGACTACAGTCCGCTTCTTGCAGTCCACTTCTTGCAGTCCGCATAGCTCTCAGCGTCACCCATCGCTTCGCTCACCTCAATTTTTCGATCTCCTTGGTTGCGAGGGTGAGCCCTGGCACTTTCTGGAGCTGGGCCAGCCTCCCGGCGGTACCTTTAAAGATGAGGAGCTCGCCTTCCCTGAAGGGAACACCCGCCTTGAGGTCCTCGCCGCTCTCCCCGGCAACAGTGTGCCTGGCGTGTAGGACCAGTCCAGGCCGGTCGAACGCTGCCTGGTCGGGGGTCAGGCCAAAAACGTCGTTTGGACGACCCTTCTTTGCCCCCTTGACCCAGAAACACATGGAGTAGTTTGAGACCATGCTGCTGCTATCTTGGCCGCCTCCACTGCCGTTCACCTGGCCTTCCTCAGCGTCGTTCGGTAGCAGGTACTTGCTCGTGAATACCATGTAAACGATACCACAGACAGTCATGGGTATGCCTGCGAGCGCCACATCGAACATTCCGATTTTGATTTCCCCCATGTCGTTTTCCTTGTAGTAGTCTTTGGCCTTCTCGTAAGCAACCAGGTTGTTAGAGGACCCGATGAGGGACAGACAGCCCCCCATCATGGAAACGTAGGACAGGGGGAGGAGGAGCTGAGAACGAGACTGGCCGATTCCGTCGGCCCATGACTGGACAATGGGAATCATCATGGCGACGCAGGCAGTGTTTGAGAGGAACGCTGATATTAGGAGCACGGGTAGCATCATGATAAGCTGAGCCACGGTCCTCGACTTGGGCTTGCCGAGGAGTGCCTTCACTAGCCACTCCAAGGCCCCCGTCTCCTCCACCCCCTTGGCCACCACAAGGAGGAGGCCCACAGTAACCACAGAGGAGTTGCCGTAACCACTCAAGAAGTCATCCCTATTGATCACCGTGCATAAGAGCAGGAAGACACTGCTCGTGAACATGGCCAGGTCCGATGCAACATTGAAGCAGGCCATTGCAGTCATGGCGCCATAGATTGTCAAGATGGTGACAGATTGTTTGAAGTTCTGGTCGAGCCATAGGTAGTATGAGACGAAAAAGACAGCTATATCGGGGCGTGGGGGGGCGGGAGAGAGGTGGGAGGGGGGTGAGGGTGGGGGAGAGAGGTTGGGAACACCATGCCAGAACAACTGCGAATGTGAACCTTACCAACTCCCAAAAGGGCTGCCAGCAGTGGCCCGCGGTATTTGGCGAACGATGTTTTTTCCTTGTATAATAACGACTTCCTCTCGAACATGGGCTCCTCTGAAGGGAGCAGCAACTCCTGCATGTCCCAGGGAATGTGCTTCTCTTCCCATTTTCGTGAGAAGTGAGGTCCGGATTTGATTGGGCAGATTTCTCTTCAGGGAATTGGCGTCGTTTCAATTTTGAGTCCTGTAGCGTGCGATAACAGCGGGGTGGGTTCTTAAAAAAAATCGAGCGAAGTTCAACGTCACACAATAATTCCATCAAATATCCAAGAATTTGATAAACTTTGTTCTATGGCGAGTTTTGCTGCCAATACGGCTTTGTCAACGCATGGTCTGGGTGCTATTCCTGAAGATCTCGTCTTTGATATCCTACAGTATCTCGATAGGTGAGAGGAGGTGCACTCCATTATTTACAGCGCCCCACTCTGCTGCCTCGGTGGTCTTCCACCAGTCTTACCACCAGTCTTACCACCCACCTTTTACATGTGTATTTACACTCATGCCCTTCCCCCCTCCTCCAGTATGTCCCTCGCTAGAGTGTCACGTACATCGTATTTCTTCCATATCCTTTCTCGTCTCATAATGCGCAAAACTCCTGCTTGGAAGACCGTCACAACGACATTTTTTGATATAGGTCAGATGCTCACAACTACCGAGGCGGGGGACGGAACCGCACCCTTTCCAAAAGAGAAGTATGTAAGTTGTCAGATGGATAACATAAGGCGGATGCAGAACAACACTTCCGCTTCCCTAAACACGGGTTTCTTCTTTCTGAATGAACTGCAGTCCCACTACAAGACTATCAGCGAATCAGAGGAGGCCATCCCGGCGCTTCTTCCCAAGGATTTTGTCGGTATTGGGGTTCCCTGTAACAGCATTGCGTCCGTTGATACCTTCAATGGGCCAAGGGAGGGTCCCCAAATTGCCAGCTCTGTGTCCCTCGCTAACATCCCAGAGTGCGACAGGGAGGTGTTTAACGTCATTCCTGGCCAGGGTTCCTTCTCGAGCATGACTCCAGAAAGGGGGGGGGAGGGATGGAGCGTGATTATGCTCTTTTGCACCTACAATTGCCAACAGGATGATGTCGATGAGTACTTACAGTTCCTCAAGAAGGAGCACCCCAAGGCCGAAGTCATCGGTGGTTTTGTGGCGGGTAGGTCTGGTATAATTATCGAGAAAGGAAAGCTTAAGCGTTGCGGTCATATCCTTGGAATGGCGATTGGGGGCAACGTTGTTTACTCTTCTCAAGTCAGCAGGGCCTGTAAGAAGATCTCCGAGGTGTTGACAATTCAGGTGAGAAGCTGTGGCTAAAAGAATTTGAAGCAACAGATCCGTGAGTTCATCCGTCCCTTCCTAATCCGTTCCCACCCTCCCCATCATCAGACTCTTATGAACTACAATGATGAATACGGGGGTGTGATCGGGAAGCTCATGAGTCCGACTGTCGGTATCGTGCCTTCCGGGGACGTCGCCAGGAGGGCTATTTCGGAGCACGACGCTCGGATGCTGTACTGCGGAATAACAAAGGAAGAGAACAAAGGCTTCCAGCTCATGGATGTTCGGGGTGTGACCAGAGAGGGAGATGGAATCGCGGTTGCGGGGGGGTCTAAGGAATTGAGGACCGTGGGAAGCAAAGTCTGCTTTTTCACCCTCGACCCTGAGTCCAGCAAGGACGACATAAGGTCCAGGCTTGCCGCCGCCAAGAGGGCCGCGAGCGGGAGGAGCAAGACCGTCCTGGGCGCGTTGCTCGTTAGCTGCGGGGCGAGGGGTCAAAACCTCTACGGTGAGGCAAACGTAGAGCCCACTGTCTTCAGCGAGGAGCTGGGGGGCGTGGGAATGAGCGGCTTCTTCGCGGGAGGGGAGATCGGTCCTGAGGCTTTGGCCGCGCTCCCTTTTGACTCTGACTTTAGGGGGGAGACGATGCTCCAGGGTTTCACCAGTGTCTTCGGCGTCTTTTTCGTTCCAGAGTTCGTCCCGACAGCTCAGGTTATATCGGACGCTTTGCAGGGGAGGAAGATTTTGTTCTAGACTGGTGGCTGGGCCGACAGGGTGGTGGGGCTTCAATTTGATTCAGTTTTCGCGTTGAAAGTGATTGATTGATTTTTTTTCATTGGGAGGAGCGAGGAGCAAATCGAAAATGTATGGGAAGAGACCTAGCGGGATGAAGGCGGAGAGAAGAGGGGATGGTAAAGGGATGGGGGCTAGGGTGAAGCGTGAAATTGACATAAGGAATCGAAATGAATTCTTCATTGAGGCGGATGTTGGTTATTGTCTACTAAAGCGTTCCGAGATTGAGGGCCTTGATGAAGGCGTTGAGATGATGATGCGATGATGATCTGAAGCAGCATCAAAACACCTTCCCCGAAACTCCGAACTAAACCCTTTTTAGTGGAGGGAGACAATTAATCTTATCAAAATAAGGTAAGGCGGACAACAATGACAATGATAACCCTTATTAAGGCTTTAACTAGTTGTATTTTGTCCTATCGTTGATTTTAGTCTCCAATTCACGTCAAGGAACCAAGTTATTTCCCCCAGCAACGACGCATCATTGAGGGTCTCACCATCCCTCTCCCTCCCTTGTTCTTAGTCAATCTCACCACACTAACCCTCCTGATTCACGTCAATAATGTAGGAAGTCGCGGAGAATCATTTAAAATAGTTTAGGCTTTCAATTGTTACTGAAAAGACGGGTGAAAAGATCCTCTCAACCCCGGGACTCTCCCCTTCCCCAAAATGCCCCAAACCGCAGTATACTATGGCACAGACGAGACAGGGAGCTTCAGAGACAATATTGAACTCACAGACGTGACTTTTGTAGAAGGAGTGACGTTGATTGCCGATGAAACCTTCTACGGATGCTCCTCCCTCACGGCCATCACAATCCCGGACGGAGTGACGACAATTGGCAGAAGCGCCTTCTCTGGATGTTCCTCCCTCATGGCCGTCACCATCCCGGACGGAGTGACGATGATTGGCAGTACCGCCTTCTCTGGATGTTCCTCCCTCACGGCCATAACCATCCCGGACGGAGTGACAACGATTGGCTGGTACGCCTTCGAAGAATGCTCCTCCCTCACGGCCATCACCATCCCAGATGGAGTGACGGAGATTGGAAGTGACGCCTTTATAGGATGCTCCTCCCTCACGGCCATCAACATCCCGGACGGAGTGACGATGATTGGCGAAAACGCCTTCTTCGACTGCTCCTCCCTCACGGCCATCACAATCCCAGACGGAGTGACGACGATTGGTGCTGCCGCCTTCTACGGATGCTCCTCCCTCACGGCCATCACCATCCCGGACGGAGTGACGAGGATTGGCAACAGCGTCTTCTGCGGATGCTCCTCCCTCACGGCCATCACCATCCCTGAAGGAGTGACAACGATTGGCTGGTACGCCTTCTCTGAATGCTCCTCCCTCACGGCCATCACCATCCCGGACGGAGTGACAACGATTGGCGAATATGCCTTCGAAGAATGCTCCTCCCTCGCAGCCATCACCATCCCTGACGGAGTGACGACAATTGGCCGTGCTGCCTTCAGGGATTGCTCCGCCCTGACAAAACTCATTCTATCTCCTGCCATTTCCATCGGTGAAGACTGCTTCTTGGACTGCACTGCCCTAATCACTGCCGCTGCTGATAAAGACATGCCGACTGTCTCGGACCTCCTCCATTACAGGTGGCACCGCAATGTCGCTGTGATGGAACGCGTCAACGCTCTGCTGTGCCTCAAGGGAACCTGGGATCACGTGGAGAACCCACCCAGGAGATCGGCTAGGAAGCGGAAGCGAACTGACGGAGTTGAAGCACCAGCGCTAAGGGTAACTCCGGCACGTGAGAAGATCCCGAAAGTTTTGTGGAGAGTAATTCTGGAGTTTCTGTAAATCTTTGTCGTTGAATCGTTCAATTTTTTTCAGCGCCTGATTCCGAACTGATTCTCCTCTTACTCGGGGGAAGAAGAAAAAACGGGCCTCCTGAATTTCCCTCCTAAATAAATCCAAGCCATCTCATTGGATGGCTGACCCTTGCCTTCTTTCCAACATCTTTGGGAATCCCTGGAACAACAGCAAATCAATCATTTATAAAAACTAATAAACCAAATATGTCTGACGAAGATATCGCTGCCCTCGTTGTTGATAACGGATCCGGAATGTGCAAGGTGAGCTTTATTTCGCGCTAGGGTGCTCGGAAGGGGAAGAAATCTTATTTGCCGTTGGGTTCTCACGTTCTGTTGGATCTTATGATATGAGGCCCTTCCGGCTTCCGGTTCCACCTCTCCCCCCCCATACCGGCTTTTATATCGTAATTAAAACCCCTCAATCGGGGACCGTGCCTGAGAACCCTTCATCGCCCCCCTATTTCTGGGCTTCTCAACCTCCGTTTCGGTAACTTCCCCATATCCAATCAAAAACTTACCCTCCCCTCCCTCCCTCAGGCCGGTTTCGCCGGAGACGATGCTCCCCGTGCCGTTTTCCCCTCCATTGTGGGACGCCCCAAGCACCCCGGAATCATGGTCGGCATGGACCAGAAGGATGCTTATGTCGGAGATGAGGCCCAGAACAAGCGTGGAGTCCTCACCCTCAAGTACCCCATTGAGCACGGTATCGTGACCAACTGGGACGACATGGAGAAGATCTGGCACCACACCTTCTACAACGAGCTCCGCGTCGCCCCCGAAGAGCACCCCGTCCTCCTCACTGAGGCCCCCCTCAACCCCAAGGCTAACAGGGAGCGCATGACCCAGATCATGTTCGAGACCTTCAACGTCCCTGCCATGTACGTCAACATCCAGGCCGTCCTCTCCCTTTACGCCTCCGGCCGTACCACCGGGTGCGTCCTCGACTCCGGAGACGGAGTCTCCCACACCGTCCCCATTTACGAGGGATATGCCCTCCCCCACGCCATTGTTCGTCTCGACCTTGCCGGACGCGACCTCACTGACTACATGAT
>BRYA01000099.1:0-54665 GCA_030267965.1 Triparma columacea | reverse complement strand
GGAACCACCATGTACCCCGGAATCGGGGAGAGGATGACCAAGGAGCTCAACGCCCTCGCCCCTTCCACCATGAAGATCAAGGTCGTCGCCCCCCCTGAGAGGAAGTACTCCGTCTGGATCGGAGGATCCATCCTCGCCAGTCTTTCCACCTTCCAGCAGATGTGGATCTCCAAGGCCGAGTACGACGAGTCCGGACCCCAGATTGTCCACAGGAAGTGCTTCTAAACTACGTGTTAGAGAGTTGAGCAATGTAAGGGTTGCTCCTCCAGCGTAGTTTTTAAAAATGGTGGGATAAGTAACATTACGACTTGTTTCCGTCTACATAAACCTTTGCCTTTCTTTTTTTTCTTTACAACCGTCTTGCATTAAATACATGAGTGCAAAAAGTCTATCCTCTATAATCAAACACCCCCGGCAGCGAGCCTGGCCTTCTTGTCCTCTGCGACGATGTCGAACCCCATCTTCTGCACGCTACCGCTCACGGTCCAGATCGGTCCCTGTGGGCGAGGGGGGGTAGGGGGGGGAGGGGGGAGGGGGGGAGGAGGGGGAGGAGGGGTTAGGACTTGTGCCAATTAACCAATTAAAATTCAGGCTAGTCGCGGGGGAGGTCTCGGGTATTGTCTCACCTTCTCGATCTTGCCGCTCTTCTTGCTGCTGAATTCCGGGGTGGAGAAGAGGTACCTGATGCTGATGATGGAGTCAAACTCGTGGACAGGGTAGTGCTCAGGGCAGCCCTGGAGGGGACCGCAGCCTAGCTGGTTGGTGAGCTTCGGGATGTTCTCTGGAGAGGGTGGGTTGGGGGGGGTAGGGGTTTAGATATTAAACAAGACCACACACCAAAAGCATTCCTCTCCCCCGCCCTCTCTCTCTCACCGTGTTTCCAGCTGACAACGACGACCCCACCGCACCACTCCCCGCTGCTGATACCGTTGAAGATGTCCTCCACCATCTCGATCTTGTTGTTAATCTCATACCCCTTGCTCTGGATGGGGACACCGATGGACTCGGAGAGGGGGGTCAGGAGCTCAATCTCACGCATTACGCCACGTTTACCCTCCGGAGGACGGGCGAACAGGGCGAGGGGTGTGGGCCAACGCTGAGGAGGGGGGTTGGTGGGGGGGGGGGAGGGAAGGCAATACATGGTTTTAGGGCCTTTTCTCTTTCCTCGCCAACCACTCCAGACTTCGCTTCTACAAATAATTTGCCTCGCACCCCTCCTCCCCCTCCCGCCCGCCCGCCCTCGCTTGCACCTAAAACTCTCCCCCCTTCCCCCCCTCTTCTCACCTCATCCTTCGTGTCCCCGAAAAGTGTCGGTAAAAACTCCGCCCTCTTCAACCCTTCCTTCGTGCAGTGCGCCCTAAGCGTCCCCTTCTCGCAGTGTCTCATGACCATAACATCAACCGCGCACCCTTCCGCGGCGCCCGTGGGGTGACGTTTTAAACGCTTTAGGCCTTTGGCGGAATAAATGGAGGAGGAGGGGGAAGAGGAGTGACTGGAGAAGGATATTATGAAGAAGGTTAACAAGATAAAACCGAGGAATATACTTACGGCAAGCGTGCGCATCTTAAGGGCGGGCGGGGGGGGGAGGGGGTGAGGTTTGGAACAGTCAGATGAGCTGATGATGCCAATAGGCGGTGATGGAAATATGGGGATTGATCACCTTCTTTACTTTGTTCTTGCTCCTCGTCTGGATGTCTTCGTCAGACTCCTTCGGGATGCTGCTATATCCGTGAGGCATCCTAACTTCTGTAGTTTTTGAGGAAGATGCGTTTTGTGGGCGTTGATTCAATCAGACAATCAGCAATTTAATGTAAAGGAGGGAGCGAAAGGAGGGAAGCGACGGATTACGGAGGGCGGATGAGAGTGGAGGAAGGAAAGAGAGGGAAGAGGAGGAGAGGAGGAGGGGGAAATTCTTACCAAGAAGTCAAAACCAGATAAATGTGAAAACAATGTGAAATCAGTGAATGTGGAACATCATTTGGTTTGGAGGTCAGCCCGTACCTAAGGCGATATGGTGAGGTCGGATGTGTTGAAAGTTGTTGTGTTTGTGCTTGAGATCTTGGCCTCTCCGCAAGGCGTTGTATTTTTTTGCGCAAGAAGAAAAACCTTAGCATTAAAGACGCCGTCATCTCCCACCTCTCCCGTGTATCCCTCCAAACACATTCAGCAGAAGTCGCTGCTATCACTCCCATCATCGTCAACATCAATAACCTTCTTAACTTTTTCCCCTTCCCTATCGATCCCGTCATCGATCAGTCCCCCCCTTTTAGCCGTCGTCGTTGTCGTCATGCTAGTTGTATTCGAGTGAGTCGTCTTACCCATCTTCCCGTAATTACTAACCAGAAATTTCTCGTGTCCACCCTTTGTGCGTATCGTTGGTATTAGTGTGTGTGCGTGTGCGTGTGTGTAAGTGTGGTGTTAAGTGTATTTCAACTACTTTGAGTGTTTGTTTTCCCCCCTCCCCCCCCCCAACCATTCCTTCCCTGGAAATCCTCACCTCATCCTCGCTATCAGATCCGTCGCTACTGTCGTTTTCCTGGCTCATAATTTCCACCCTCCCCTTCCCCATAATTTTCCTTTTCTTCCCACCTCCCCCCTCCCCCCCCATCACCCTCTTCTCTCCTCCCTTCTTCATAAGTTTCTCCTCCTTCTTCTTATTATTCACACCACCCTTCCCCCCCCCCACTCCCCCCTTCTTTTTCCCCACCCCCATCCTTCTTACCCTTTCCTCTCTCCATTTCTCCCAGTACCCCTCTCCCCCCATACCCCCCCTCCCCCTACCAACCCACTCAACGTCTCGACCCCTAACCCTGATATCCCTCCTCCTCCCGTTGTCAGAATGCGCGGCAACGGATAGTAGTAGTGATGGTAGTGATGTAGTAGCGTATGATAGTATGAATGTTGAGAGTGCCGAGATTGACGATGGGTCAAGGATGAAGGTTTGGGGTGGGGGGGATGAGGTTGGAGAGGGGGGGGCGTTTAGGGTGAGGAGGGCTTGATGGGATATGATAGAGATATGATATGATAGAGACTTATGAAGAGAAGATGAGGAGGGGGGGGAGGGGGGAGGCGAGGTGGACATGGTTATATTGAGATTGTTTGGGTATTTATAGTATTTATGGGCGTACTGTGGTATAGTATGTGTATAATATGGAGGAGAAATATAAGTATTTATGGCATTTAGGAGGGATTTAGGATTTTGAAAGGGAAGAGTTGTGGAAATGAAATGTCGGAGGGAGATGGTGAGACCTGATGAATTTTATTTCAGCCATCGGCCGGCCCATTGTCCTCCATAGTCCTGAACGTAGGAAAGTAAATTCCTGAGAAAAGTGCATCACTCGGCATATCGTTATTACAATAATCTCCATTACAAGTTCTATTACAATTTCTCGACCTAATCCACGCCCCACATCCTTCTCATATTCCTATTCCGTTCATCCTCCTCTTCCTCCTCCTCCCCCTCCTCCTCCCTCATCTTCTTACCCCCCCCAACATCGCTATGTCCCAAGTCCACATTCTCCCCCACAACATCCCTAATCCTCTGTTTCACTACCTTAACATCGGGGAATCCTCCCTCAACCCCTCTATCCCAAACTACCACATTATCAACCTCGATTATAAATGTCCCCCCTACATCGCTTGCTATAACCTTTGCTGAGGTGAGGAGAGGCTTGAGACCTTTAGATACACGACGTTCGTGGAAGGTTAACATAAGCTCGGTTACATACCATTGGGAACGGTGGAGCCAACCGCAACCGGGGCAGTATTTTATTGTTACATTCGTTATATCTGAAGTCGATGAAGACGACGACGAAGATGAAGTAGAAGAAGAAGAAGAATCCCCCAAATCCTCATCCCCCATCTTCTCACTCTTCTCCTCCTCCCCCCCTCTAACGTATTCCCTAAGTCTCTCTTCCCCCCACCCACTAACGTTAACTGCCTTCGTGTTAGTGTTAAGTCTAATACTAGGTAACCCCCGATTGTCACTTATCCTATCAAACCAATCAGGTGTATTACCATCAACGTCTAATTTCACTTCAACGATATCTACAGGTACACCGAGGTTTATTAGATAGGATGCTACCTTGAAACCGTATACGAGTGAGGAGGATGTAGGGGGGGAGGGGAGGAATAGTTTTACATTACAGGAGGAGGAGGATATTGTCATATCGTAACCACCTTTTAAAGCTGTTGGGAGATGGAGGGGGGGGTTGGGGGTTGGGGTTTGGTATGAAGGTTTGTTTTGACGTATTATGTTTGATAATGAAGGTAAGGATGAAAGGAGGCATTGACGAGGGTGGGATAGGGGGGGAACTATGCCATTTGTTGATGTATGTGATATTTGAGGTATGTTGAATTTGAATGAAGATACTAAGTTGAGATATAGTACTAAAAACAACGTATTTATCCTCATTTGAGTGAGCATTAAAATGAGATGAGATGCTCTTCACTTTCTCCACCCCTCTCCCCCTCATTTCTTCACAGGACATCCCAATTTACACCCTTACTCCGCTTCCGCTCTTTTTAAATCTTCAATTTCCTCCACTACTTCTTATTTCGTCCAAATTGGTTAAATAAGTAAGAATTCCTACTCTAAGACTTCAAGACTTTTCCGACAACTCTGCTGTTGTGTGTGTATTTGACATACGCACACACACATCCCCCCCCCCACACACATCGCCCCCCACACACACACATAAACAATGATAAACTCCCGTCTAATATTTGCATTAGATATATCACTATCCCGAGTTGGTGTATCCTGGTGTTATCTTCCTCCATATCCTCCTTCTCTAACCTCATCGTCTAATCCTCCTTCCGAAGGGGGAGGAGCTTCAACGTCGTATTTCCCATCCCTCCGTCCTACGATATGTGTAGGTCCAAGTATCCCTCGTACAAAATCCTCGTCATCCCATCCTCCCAAAAACTTAGATACGAACGTGTTAACCTACATAACCCGTACCCGTTCCCTCGTCCAATCCCGTCTGAAGGTTGTAAACTGCGATGAGGAGAGGTACGTGTTAGGTGTAAGTCTCGGTAGTATATTAGGTTCTTCAGATAAACATACCTCCCAAACCTCAGACGATATCGTTGATAGAAAGGGTGTGGGTAGGAAGGATGTTAAGGAGTGTTTAAATGAATGTACGTTTGTTTACGGTGTCCCTTTAGGACTTGGTGGTAATAAAAATGTCAAGGAAATAAAGGCTGTTGAGGAGTTTGTTTTATGGTTTAGAAAACAGGGGGGAAGGAGAGTTGTTGGGGTTGATGAAAGATATAGTAGTAAGGAAGGGAGGATGGAGATGAACATTAAAGGGGTTAAGGGGAGAGATGATGGGTGGGCTGCGAAGAATATTTTAGAGAGATTCTTAGATGATATTCAAGAGGAGGAAACGGGGGGGGAGGAGGGGGAGTGATTTTGGAAATATCGGGTGGGGGGGCATGTGGGGGGGCCGTTGAAAACGTTTACATGTTTAATATACCAACAATGTGTTTAATATACCAACAATTGTGTTTCTTCTTCTTTTTGAAACAACAGGACCGCCAAACAAGCCTGGAGAATTTGGAAGGCATAGTAAACAAACATCCTCAAGTCGTCAATCAAGCCGACCGTCATTACAAGTTCGTTCCCTAAAATTACCTCCCCCGTCTCTTCTCCGTTACAATATAATTAGCACCCCCCCCCTGGACCTCAAGCTGATCTCGGGGGCTTAGGAAGGTCGCTTATACCCTTAACGTTCCTCATACCTGACCCCTTAGTTTTTCCCCCACCCCTACGGTTCTTCGCGTGGGTTATGGTACCGTCAGGGTTAATCCTAGATGCTGCTGAGTTTGTTGAGTTGTTGAAACCTCGAAAGAACACAAACAGGAAGTTGGTTATAACTACGGCGAGGAGGAGCTTTGGGGAGGCTATCATAACGAAGGTGAAGAAGAGGATGGCGAGAGGGGTAGAGGTGGGACGACCGTATAGACTGATTGTGGGAGGGAGGGAGAGACGGGAATCTTGAGAGGAGGGGGGAGAGGAGGATGCATTACCGTTTGGTAAATCAAGATTTGAATGCATGGTTAGTGCGTTGATTGTATAGTGTGTGTATAGTCGTGTAGTTTTTAATCGATGAAAGATGAGAGATCTCTTGATATTTTGAGCTCTTCCAAAGCTCAAATAAATAGGGGCTCCTCCAAACAACGCTAATACACAAATAATATACATATACACCTTATAAATACCAACCATATACCCCGTTCATATCCTATAACCCTCCATTAAGCCCCTATTTTTCTAAAACCACAAAGTCAATCGACACCATTTACGCATCAGATCCAATAGATACCCCTCTACCTCTCTCCCTTCTCTTACTCCCTCCAAATCACCATCAAATCGTCCCCTATGTCATCTCCTCCCGCCCCTCCCCCCATGTCCGTGTCTCACGACGAGCAGGAGGAAGCTGGCAACGTGTTCTCCCGATACTATTCCCAGCTCTCCCACCAGCAGAACATGTTGGTTGACGCCGTCAGGACCACGACGTACCAACGGGCTATATTCAACAACACGGAGGACTTCCAGGGCTCGACGGTGCTGGATGTGGGAACGGGGTCGGGGGTGCTCTGCTTCTTCTCTGTGCAGGCGGGGGCAAGGAAGGCCTACGGGGTTGAGATGAGCAACATGGCGGAGAGCGCGAGGAAGCTGGTGGAGGGGAACGGGATGGTGGACCAGGTGAGACCACGTAGTTTAAGAGTCATAAACTTCAACAACGTCCAATCCTCCATTGCTGAAGCTTCATCACCCTTGCCCCTTCCATCCCAACAAACTTACTAAACCTGCTTTTCCCGGCCCTCCTTTTTAGATTTCGATCCTCAAGGGCAAGGTCGAGGAGGTCACAGTCCCTGAGAAGGTCGACATAATCGTCTCCGAGCCCCTCGGCTTCCTCCTCGTCCACGAGCGCATGCTAGAGTCCTACATCGTGGCACGCGAACGCTTCCTCAAACCCGGGGGGAAGGTGAGACCCCCCCCCCCCCCGTGAGGAAGATTACTTTACATTTACATATCTCTCAGTCCACCTAACGCACAATCCCCCCCCCCCCTCCCCCCCCCCTCTCTCCCTATGTCGCCCTTAGATGTTCCCCACGACCGGTGACATAATCCTCTCCCCCTTTGAGGACACCCAGCTCTTCTCCGAGCAGCAGGCCCGTGGTGACTTCTGGAGCGACCATAACTTCATGGGAATAGACCTAACCTCCCTCCACACCCAGTCCCTCAAGGAGGTCTTCGCCATGCCCGTAGTCGGATACTTTCACCCCTCCATCCTCCTCTCCGAAAACCAGGCCCACAAGCTATTTGACTTCAGGACCTGCACAGTAGAGGACTTAAAGAACTTCACAATCCCCTTCGATTTCCCCATAACCCGCACAGGTATCATGCACGGGTTAGCTGGTTGGTTCGATTGCGATTTCATCGGTACCTCCTCAACCGTACCTCTAAAGACAGGCCCGGGTTCACCAGGCACTCACTGGTACCAGTGCAGGCTTCTATTCGAGAACCCGCTAGCCGTAAACTCCGGTCAGAGTGTCGTCGGCTCTGCTGTTTTCAAGGCCAACGCTTCCATGTCATACGACGTACACATCAAGGCTGAGGTAAAGGGGACTATGGAACCGAGGGTGGGAACGGAACAGATGGTTTACCTGCAGGAACAACATTACCATTACTTGTATGATCAGGGGGCGGCGGTTGACCATGAGGGGGGGGGACATGTTAAGGGGAACAGCTCGCAGGTTTGAATTTATTAGAGAGAGAGAGAGAGAGAGAGTAGGAGGTGTAGGCGGAAGGAGAGAGGGAGAAGTGGGGGAATAGAAGAATAGAAGTTTTTGTTTGGAGGATACATAATAGGTTCAGGAACAGTTGGGGTTTAGGAAGGTTAGGTAAAGAGTCTAAAGGGGGGAGTTAACATTGAATGCGCGTCTGGTATGTTGGGCGTGAATTTTTATACAGCCATAAATGGTTTTGTAAGGTTCAGTATTTAGTGTTCAACTGTTAAAGTTAGCTGTACTTTTGGCCTCCCTTTCTCTCTGCTGTTTAATTTTCGCCGCCGAGTATATGAACCCTCCCGTCATGCTGACCCCAATGAAGAACCACGTCCTCCCGTCGATCGCTGTGTCAAAGAGCGCCCACCCTAGTACAGCCGTTGGGATCTTGTTAACAGATCCAACGATGGCGTAGGTCGTGGGACCCGTTGCAGCTACGCAGGTTAGGGAGGCAAAGTTAAGGAAGAACCCGACGAAACCTGCCCAGCAGTTCTTCAGGAAGTAGTCGACGGTGTGGAGGTTGGGGCTCGTAAGGAACGTCAGGAACTCCCCGTTAACCACCGTCACGGGTAGGAGCAAGACCGTCGTCAGGATGTTGTTGTAGTAGACCATGCCGAACCTCGGGAGCTTCACCGTGCGGGTAGCGTGCTTCATGTAGAGGACGTAGCCGGCGGTCGTAAGGCAGTTTGCGAACATCCAGAAGATTCCCACGGCGGTTACGACGCCCTCACCCCCGCTGGCCATGACGGCCCCCGTGAGCATGACGCCGAAGGCTAGCTTTGTTAGGGAATCCACCTGGCCGCCGAAGAAGTAGCCGTCCCCGGCGGCAATGAAGATGTTGGCGATGTTCTTGAATATTGTTACTATAGGGACCGACGAGTTCGCCAAAGCCTGCATCCCGGTGAAGAGCATGAGGGAGAAGAACACGTTAACCGGAAGCCACTTCCTAGCCAGCCCCATCTCGAACTTAGGGTAGGTTATGTAGCCCATGTACTTGGCGGCCTCGCAGCACCCCACTGCGAAGACGGCCTGGAATACCACCAGCAGGACCGAGAGGTTGGTCCTGTAGGAGGACGCTAGGGACTTGTTGGTAAGGACCATGGAGACGGAGCACAGGGAGTAGAGGAGGCACGAGTTCACGGCACCGAGGGAAAGACTTAAGGGCTTTCCTGAGTCGCCGGGGCTGGATTGTGCATTGTTGGTGCTGCTGCTTCCGCGGGGGCTTTCAATGTGCGTTGGGAGGAGGTTCTTGGCTTCCTGAGGCATAGTTGGGGGGGACGGGTTGAAGGGTTGTTGTGAATCTTGTGTTCTGTGTGATGCTGACTACTTGCTGTTAAAGCTTGTGGTGTTTTAGACTACTTTGAAGTTTGTGTGTTGTTGAAATTCTTGATTGAGTCGTGTATTATTTGATTTGGGAGTGTTAAAAAGTGTCCCTTCAATTCGCCTTTTTCTGCTTTTTTTCTTCGGATTTTCTGCCTTTTTTTAGTTAGATCTCCTTTAAGCAGATTTTCCCCAATGAAGCTCTCCATCGCACTACTACTACTCCCATTTGTTACTGCATACACATTTAATGCTCCTACTACAAAAGTACGTCAAAACAATGAAAGGAACTCATTCTGTTATGTCCGACCTGTCGCTTGGCTTTGTCAGCGATCTACAAACATCCTCTGTATGCGTTTAAGGCTTCAGTTTACTACATCGGTCTAATTAACTTATGATTACTATCCATTCGTGTCTAACCATTTACCCCCTAATCCCCTTAAACCCCCCTAAATCCCACCTCAGATTCCCATGGATCGTCGCTCCATGCTGACTACGGCCTCAGTCGGCGTTATCGCCCCAGCTTTCCTCTCCCTCCCCCTCCCCGCCCTCGCTGAGGTCGTTGTACCCGAGCAGTCCCAGACTTACGATTTCCCCACAAACTGGGGCCTGACTTTCCAGTATGAGGAGGACGCCAGCAAGGTCAGGGAGCACATGATCATAGCCACGGGCCTCGCCAAGGGGTCGGATAAGATGGAGACCTTCGGGAAGAACCTCAAGAAGGAGATGATCGACTTCGTCTCCTACTACCGCCGCTTCCCCTCCATAGCCGGGAAGCCCTCCTTCTCCACCCTCTACACCTCCATCAACGTCCTAGCGGGGCACTACACGAGCTACGGGTTCAAATACCCGCTGCCGGAGAAGAGGAGGAAGAGGCTGTACCAGGAGTACGCGGAGGTCGACAAAAGCCTCAAGAGGAACCGCTAAGAGTTTCGAACCTCTGCTCCATGTGCGCAAAGAAGAAAAAATGGGTTGGAGAAGAGTATTGTGAAAACGTGTAAGCCAAACGAATTGTTTTGGAGACTATGAAACGCCCTGTCCCTTCCTCTACCGCCTACTCCTTTACCCTTCCCATATCGTCCAGCTCCTTCACCCTCATCCCCCTGTCGAATCTCTCTATTGCCTCCCTCATTTTCTTCTTCATTCTCTCCCTCCCTTCCTTGCCCCACTTATACCCTTTCCCCCCTCCGTTTTCTTCCTCTTCTTCTTCCTCCTCCTCGTCGTCGTCGTCATCTTCGTCCACCCTCTCCCCCCCCCTCTCAAGAATGTTGCAAATCCCCTCGCAGACAATCTCCACGTCCCTCCTTGCCCTGTTATGCCTCAGTAGCGTCGGCCTATCGAATATCAGCATTTCGTTTTTCCCCGCCAGCGACTCTAGGCACCCCTCAAGGCAGACTGACACGCCCTTCCTGATCCTTACGTCCTCCCCGATTCTACCCTTCGATAGGGTGGGGAGGGTAAGGTCCTTGTTCGAAGCGGTGATGTGGACGATGAGAAGGATGTTCCCTAGTCTGATGCCCACCGGCATGGGGCCTCTGCGGTCGAGGCAAGGGGAGGGGGAAGGGGGGGGTACAGGGTGAGGACAGCATGGCAAGGTTCGGTGACACGTTCGCGCTCATCAAGTTCGCTTCATGACCCCCTCATCTGCGACACATCGCCCACCCCCATCACAACCACCCCCCGCCGCTGCCCCGGCAGGCACCAGTAACCTACCTTTCCTCGAGAAGCTGGTGAGTCCCCCCCCCCCTCCCTCCCCCTTCCCACGCAAGCTCCGAGTCCTTGACGGTGAACGTCGGTAGGTCGAGTCCCTCGACCCCTTCCGTGGAACCTTCGACCTTGAGACCGTACTTCTTCCACGCCGGGCACTTTGGGATGGCTGCGACGATACCGCACGCCCGACCCTCGACCGAGTCTAACATGGCGGAGTTGTTGTAGATGCGAACTAGGGAAAGATCTGATCGCCTGTTCGACGTTGACGCAGGGTGGTTGTCCTCGCCCTCCTCTCCCTCTCCCTCGCTGTCGCTGCGGCTTATATCATCGTCGCTTCCCAACTCCCTCCATCCGCCTCCCCCCTCTTCCTCACCCTCTTCCCATCCGTCTTCCTCCTCAACCCCCTCAAAGACGAGAGTCACCTGCACCGAGATTTCGCTCCCGTTGAATCCGACGATGATGGACCTGCTGGCCACGTGCGATTCGTCGAGCTCTGGCTTGTTTAGGAAGGCTCGAACTCCGTCGACTAGGCTCTCCTTCGGCTTCACGGTGAGCTCCATCGGGGACAGCGTCGGGGCGACGAGAGAGAGGGAAAAGTTCGCCGCCGTCCCCCCTGAAAGCAGGTGGAACCTGCTTAGGTACTCGGCGATCCTGGGAAACGCCTCCTCGTGGTTCCCCTTGGGAAGCAGCATAGAAACCGATGTTCCCCCCGCTTCAATGTCGGCTGGGACTGCGGCGTGGACATGGTGTTAACAGTGGGGACACACGGTGTTTTATCGGCGTAGCTCGTCGTTTTGCTTCTCCTGCATTCCCTTCCCTGCTCACTCCCTTCCCTCACCTTCCCTCCCCTCGCCGACCTCCACAATCTTGTCCCCCCTGACGTCGGCTACAAGTGCGCAAACCCTCTCGATGTCGCTCCCCCTCCGGGTACTTCTAATGACGGTCCTCCCACCCGTGCCGATGAAAGAATGCAAAATGCAGAGTGTTAGGCCCACTCCGAACCTCCCAGCAGTTTGCGTCGATACTTGTGGTATCACTTGAGACGACGGAACGGACACTTGAGACGACGAAACGGACCGAAGCTGATGCCCTCTTTCCGTAGTCCCCCTTTCCTTCACGTAGAGTCCGAGTTCGTCGTCGTCTATGTCACCGTGGTCTTCGAAGCCCACCCCACCACACTCCCTCGCGTGCTTTCTCATGGTCTCCTCCTTGAGGCACTTTTTCTTGCACAGTGTACACACCCAAGATTTACCTGACTTGGACTTCCTCATGTACTTCATAGCGTCGTCCCCTTCATCTTCGTCCTCGCCCTCCCTCGCCCTTTTCATCGTCCTTTCATTCACAGTTTCCTGCCCTTTACTCGAGTTGAAAGCATTGGCGAAGGAGAACGGGTCCTCCATCCCGGTTCCATCGTCAGTCACGGTGATCCGAAGGATGGTGGAAGCTCGTGACGAAGGCTCCACCTTGATGTGGACATTTCCCACAGCTCCCTCCAACGCATCCACTGCATTGTCCACCAGCTCCTTGATTATCTGACAGAACGTTCCAGAGGTATCAGATTCTGTCGTGAACCCCGCAAGGCCTGGTGTGAGCGGGATGTTGGGTTGCGTGAGTAAGGAAAGGTAGGGAGAAATGCAGCAAACCCAAAAGCCCGACGCCACCACTTCATCATCACCCTCAATATTTATAAAACGTTAATGTTGTGCCTCCAGCCCCCTCCCTTCTCCGATTTCTAACAGCATACCAGGGTTGTCTTTGAACGCTTGCAATGCCATACGATGAAATCAATCAGCCTTTTCTTGCCAATTTTCATTTGGGTGAGTGTTTTCCAAAAGCCTTGATTTCGAGGTCGAGCCGCGGAATCTCTTTCCTCTTACTTGTCTCTATCTGCGGCGTCCTTTATCATTTTCTCTTATTCTTTGCACACTCCAAATTCCTCTACTGCCCGACTTCTCGCAACCTCTGACCCCAGAATCCAATCTCCCTCGTCCCTCGTCCCTCGTCCCTCTTGTACCTTCCACCTTCTAGATAGATGACTCGCGGAATTGCATGGCCTGTTGATGCTAAGAGTGGAAAGGCGTCGTCCACAAAGATTGGGAAATCCGTGTGGTGTGAAGTCCTCAATGTCCTTGGTACTGATGAAGCAAAGGAGCTGGCCAGCGCCATCAATGCGGAGCGTGGATGGAGGGCCAACTACACCTCATATATTGTGAAGCTAGTGGAGCTTCAGGCTGCTGCTTCTCCTGAGGTTTGCCTGGCCTCTTGCAAGGCTGGTTTGGACAAGGTGAGATGAGATGTAGTCCGCTATGCTATCCGCTTCGCTACACTAACTGCTCCTCATCCGCAGCTCAACTCTACCATGACCTGGGTCTCCGGTGACGGTATAGTGACGGGTGCCGCTACTGACGCCATGAGCAGTCAGCTGCAGAAGGGGACCTTCAATACCACTGAGCAGAAGGGTACGGGGTCCGCCGAAAAGGACTTCACCATTCAGGCCCCGAGCGGGCACTCCAAGTCTGTCCTCTCCAAGGCTGACCTTGCTGCCCAGGGGGAGGCGTGGGCTAACTACGGATGCATAGAACCTTCGGCAGCTCGCGCCATTGCCGGCATCGCCAACTCTAAGGACTGCACCGACTTGGTAAGGGACAAGATCTTTGTCTTGTTGGGAGCGACCTCTGCCCTTGGCCCCTTTAAGGCCCTCTCTCGCCTCGGTGCTACCATCGCCTGCGTTGCGAGGCCCGGCAAGAAGCTCAACAAGCTCGTGGAAGAAGCAAAGAGCACCGCTGCCACCCTTCTCATCCCCACTAAGGGCGACGTTGTTGGCGCTGACCTTCTCTCCGACACTCCCGAGATCGCAGAGTGGGTGATTTCTCTTTCCAAGAAGTACCCTGGGAAGCAGCTCGTTGTGGGATGCTACATCTACCTCGACGGGGAGAGGCACGTGAGGGCGAGCGTCGGCATGGATTTGGCAGTGGATGCCATTCTCAAGGCGTGCCCTAACACTGCCATTACTCAGCTTGTTTCTCCCGCGACTGCTCATGCTATCTCGGACGAGGCCAAGGCTGACAGCCTCGCAAGATACGCCAACACTCCACTCTGGCACGCTCCCTTCCGCGCTGGTTTCGGGAGCTTTGCAAAGAATGCCAGGGAGGCGATGAGCACCGGGGTCAGGTGAGAATTGAAGGCGCCGCTACTAAACATTATCTCAATTAAACACCTCAATGCGATAATTCTAACCAAGTAACGCAACTCCTTCCGCATTTTAGCGTCACTGACGGCCTGAGCAACATGCAAGGACCCAACTACGCACTTGCCAAGACCTCCCAGCAGTGGAGGGCCTTCGTAGCCAAGGCTGAGGGCTTTGTGACCTCAGCTAACCACGCCCCCGCCGCGAGGACAGAGTCCATGGTTGCGTACACCACAATCGCGGCTGCCCTCGAGGGTATGCAGTCCTTCGAGCCCCTCGTCGCCTACGATCCCCAGACTGCCAGTGACATGATGGCCGCCATCTTGCTCTCGGACCTCAGCAATGAGTTAAGCGCGGCTAATCCAAAGAACAAAGACGCCCACCCCTTCAACCTGCTCATAGAGAACGCTTGCCATGGCGGCATGTGGAGGTGTGCATACACGACCGACAGCATAGGGAAATGGAGCTTTCTCTATGGCAAGATGACCAGCAGGTACACCCCCGAGGGCTCTCTCTCCAAGTGAGGAGCTTACTGGGTGTAGTGGGTAGTGTAGTGGGGAGTCCAAACAGAAGAAAAGTTTTCGTGATTTCTCGATCCAACATATTTTATTACTATATTGAGGTCGAGAAGCTATCAAAGCTCTGGACTCGCTTGAATTCGCCAAATCTCCCGTCGAGGGAACCATACACCCCCCCGGCATAACCACCACCACCGCCAACACAGCCGTTGAAACCCAACACCTCCTTACTACCATGCTTGATTTTAATTCCCACGATCCTTTCTTGAAAAGAAGCAATCGGGGCGGGTGAATTAATTGGGGATAATCTATTTTTTGAACGACGCCCATCATCTTTGTCAAGAAGTGTCAGGCTGTCCTCCTCTACAACCGAAACTTTACTTTTCTTCCTGCTACTTTCGCTGCTGCTGCCATATTGATAGAGAAGGAAGCCGACGATGATGATAGTGAGGCCCATAAGGGTCTGTGGAAGCGAGGGGGGAACGAGGCAACGAGAGAAGCATTAGCGAATAACGGTTCATCCAATTCAATTTGCGCCATCCTCTCCTTGTCTTTCTCACCTCCCTCTTAATGTCCTCGCGGAATTTTCCAAGGATTGGCAGCGTGAATGCGAGAGTGGTGATGGGGAGGAGGAGGGACGACGTGATGGCGTTGACTGTAGACGAAGCAGCCTTCGTCAAGTACAGCCCAAGGGTGTTGTAGATAAAATTCAAAAGGCAATATCCGGTGAGCAGGACAAATGTTGGCTTGTGGGCGCATCCCGAATGGGGAAGCTGGAGGTAGCACAAGAGACCGTCATCTAGAGTTGTGGCAGCTTCAGCCACTGGTATGCCCTCCTCACTAGCGACTCCGGGGATGGAAGTCAGCGGAAGCATGGCAAACCCTACAAGCATTTGGTAAATGCTGACTTGCTGCGTCAAATACATTACGTCCGTTTTCTGGTTCTTGAACGCCACCTCCTTGTAGACTGCCGACAGCGCATACGGAAGATTTGAACAGAGGTAGAAAATAACTGAAATCTTGAAGCTGCTGTTTGCGGCAACGTTTGATGGGTTTAGGAGTGAGTCAAAAGACGAGACGAGGGCGCCGAATATTATTAGTGATGCCCCTGAAATTTGTAGGGGAGAGAATCTAGTGCCCAGAGCGAAGAAGGAAGTTAACATGATCATCGGAATAAGGGTCTGGTTGAGAATCGTTTGGAGATAACCTGGAGTCTTGACGCTGCCCATGGCGGAGAGGAAGGTACCAGATGCATCAAGGAAGCTCATGACGATGAACTTCTTCTGGGGCTGGTTACGAAGCTCGTCGGGGACTCTGCCGCTTCGGTTGCAGTACATACGAGGATAAAGCAGAAACCCCCCGAAAACAACGTAAAGAACATTGATTCCGTTGCTCACGAAATAAGCATATTTTTGCGAATAGACAGTGTACAGCACCTGAGTGAGGAGTGGTGCGGCGTGGGGGTTAGTGGCCTGTGTGCGCGTTACATATGATGAATGGGATATTGCAGTCGAAATATTGCTGTCGGGATATTGCCGTCCTCACCTTGTAACTCAATGTGTTGAGGGTTCCGACGACGAGGATGGAGAAGACAAGCAAGAGGAGCCTGATTTTTGGCACCATGATGGTGTTGGGTTGTAATTCAGTCCTATTACTTCGTGTGCGAGGCGGCTAATTGAAATTGATTTACCAAACGGTTTGTATTTGTCAATTGTCCCTTTTTTCTATTTATTATTTTTTAGTATTTTGCTTTTTGGCTGTCCCAGATTGGTTTCACTGACTCACAGAATTGATTCTCGGCTACTAGTTCGAATTAAAGGCTCGGTTGTTGACATGTTTTCGCTTTTTAAATTCAGTATATTGTCATTGACACTGCTTGGCGAAAAGGTGTCGCTGACTGGTTCACTTTCCCCCTCAAATCTACTCTCAACAATATCTGATAGATCGTTTCTAGTTGTTGGAGGAACTGGACGAGTCGGGGGCTCGGTTGCTCGATCTTTAAGTAATAATGGGGCAAAGAGGGTTGCTGTCGGGGGGAGGGGAGGAGGGGATACCACCCAAGGAGATTACGGGAGAGATTACATCGTCGTCGACAAAGATAACGCAGAGTCCCTGGTGGGGTTGGATCTTTCCTCGTTTGACCTCGTCGTGAACACGGCGGGTCCCTTCCAGGGGAAGTCGAAGGACAGCAACCTCCTAATGGAAAAGTGCCTCTCAAGCAAAGTCCCGTACATTGATGTTTGCGACGACTTTGAGACAGCGAAGCGAGCGAAGCAGGATTTTTCTGAGCAGGCTGTCGCCGCGAACGTGCCAATAATTATTTCGACTGGTTGCTGGCCTGGGGTGTCGTCGTTGATGAGCAAGGCCCTGCTGCATGAGTTAGGTGAAGAAACGGATCCCTCGAGGATCAGTTGTAAGTTCCAGTTTTTCACGGCGGGATCAGGGAACGCAGGGGTGACTCTGCTAGTCGCCACTTTCCTGATACTTGCCGAGAGAGCGCTGAAGGTTGTCGACGGTGTGAAAATGTACGAGAAACCAATGGACGTTTATGAGACAGTCGACTTTGGGCCGGAGGTCGGTGCGAAGTATGTCGCTCCCTTGAATTTGCTCGAGACTGCCTCGGTAGCGGAGACCTTGAAAATTGGGAGCGTTGAGTCCCTCTTTGGTACGTCTCCTAATTTCTGGAACTCGCTGTTGGGGTTCAGCGCGAAATTCCCTACCTCTCTGCTCAGCAATGAGCCACTCATGAGGGCGCTATCCTCGTTTTCGATGCCCATCGTTAGGGTCGTTGACAAGTTCGCGGGTGCAAAGAATGCGATGCGTGTAGATCTAACGACGCAGGATGACAGAATGGTGTCAGCGACCTACGCACACATGGATCTCGAGCCCTGTGTAGGAGAGTGCGTGGCGGCATTTGCGGCGGCCACGCTTTCGAAGGAAGTTGGGGTGAGGCCCGGAGTCTGGTTCACGGAAGGTGAGGATTGAAAAAGGTCAACGCTGCGCAGTGAAGACGTTTGATGGCACGTTGACACGATAACATTGACACGGCCCTTCCCGCAATTCGCTTCACTTGCCGCAATTTGCTTCACCTGTCGCTCGCTCATCGCAGAGGCGATTGACGCCAAGCACTGTCCAGCCGTACTCGGCGCTGCTGCTGTGAACGCCTTCACCAAGAGCACGAAGGGATTGCCGAACGACCGTATTTGGGGCGACAACACATAATAAAACGCACTGTTGTTTCCACTATTATCTTACTTAACAAATTCTTCACCCGAACACTCTCGGTCGCTTGTTATCAGAATCTGCCGCAGCCTCTGGGGAGACGACCCTTTTGTTGGAGGCGATGAAATCGTTGCTTGCCTTGACGATCGAACTGATCTCAATTCTCCTGCTGCCGTGGTTCTTCCATGACTCCAAGGCGTAGCTGCTCCTCGCCCCAATATCAAAGAGCTCCTTCTCGGCGTGAGCAAGTTTTGATGTGTGTGCTGTGACGTCCTCGTCACTGCTGTTCAAAGACCAGTCAAGGTTCTTCCTAAATCTCTCCCCGACAAAGGTCTTCTTCAGCACCTCCCTGAGGATCTCTGCCTCCTTCTTGATCAAAACTAGCCCTGTGATTGGGGGAGGGTAGAGGAGGAAGAGGGGAGGGGAGGGGGGGTATGAGAAGGTTGTTGGCAGCTAGGACTCTTATCTTAAACGCCTCCACCCTCCGCTCCCCGCTCCGACACTCACTGTTGTCAGTCCCACGCCTCGAAGTTGGGATCCTCTTGATTCTTGAACATAGCAGCTCCCCAACCTCGTAGTAATAGAGGCTCTTGATCCTGAGATTAAAGTTCTCGCCGCCACCATCTAGCTTCTTCCTGAAAGAGTCCCCGTAATGCTTCGGTAACTGCATGTCAAAGAAGCGGCTCTCTAGCGCCAAACTAATACAGGCCCACAGAGGAAGTTCGCATTTCTCCCCTTCAGCAAGCACGTTCGACGAAACTGTCGTCGAAGTGCTGTTGTATGGTCGTAGGAAAGCCAAGCTACAATTTTGGTGGGGGGGAGAGCAGAGTGAAGCAAGGATGGAGGGAGGCGAGGGTGTGAGTAAACTCCTCCTTTGGTGCATAACTCCACAGCTCTACCGACTAGGGGCGTCCCAAAATATGATTACATCGCCTGAGACTGACAAATGATCCACGATGCGACCATTGTCCTCTCAAATTTCAACCATTTCGCTGCCGGCGGGAGGGACATAGGATTTGAACAACTTCCTCTCTCTATCAATATCTCACCTTGCGCAGTCATTCCTCGCGATGCAGGTTATATTGGCAGTCTCCGTGAGGATATCATCGATGTCGAAGTACATTATTTGATTACGAAATTTGCTGAGCAATTTTGAGCAATTTTGACCAAAAGAAGAGTGGGGGGCAAGAAGGCAGCTTTTTTGTGCCGACAATAATGAAAGGAGGGATTATCGCAGGTGTGAGCATCTTCGTTTCCATATATTGGGGGGCGTGCAGGTATCACAAAAGCTCGACAGGTCTTCCAGAACCACAGGAAAATGACGACTACGGGGGGGATCTCAAGGAAGTTTTGAGCCTTCCCCTTGACGACTCGTCATCGTCGTCGGAATCTTCTGTTGATTCTACTTTGTCTGTGTCGCAATCATTGTTAGATCGCGCGGAAAGTCTCGAGAAGATGTCTGAAGAATTGTTGGACCTACGGGAGGCCTTGAGTTCAAGGATGAATAAGGTTATAGCTTCCGTAGAGGAAGTGAAGGCTAGTGATTCGGAGGTTGACGGGCTGTCAGATGCCCATGATGTCCCCGATTCCGAGTTCGTGACTTCAGAGGTGCTCTCCTCTCTTCTTTCCTCCCTCCCCCCCTTCAATTCCTCAGACTACGAGTCGCATTTGAACGATATTGAGTCCGGCGAGGCTGTCTTCCTCTCTGAGGTGGTCAAGCTCGTCGACGCAGCCAACTTGCAAAGTATGGAGAAAGTCGAGAAGAGGCTGGAAAGGTTGAGGGCCGAGTTGATGGACATGAAGCCCCCCTCCTCCTCTGATTCGACCGCCGTTGTCGCTGAAGCTGCAGTTAGTGAATCCTCTATCCCTGATGACTGCATGACGGAGGATGGGGCTCGGGAAATAGTCGCAAGGAGACTGCAGCTTGAGAAGGATGCGGAAGATTTGGATCTCGCAAAGGTGAGAATGGCGAAGTTCATCGTCGGGACGACATAGACGTTTCATGTTATGCGGAGGTACCAAATCGACGACATTGCTACAATAGTATAACTAAACTTCTCGCGGGGATCAAAATTCTGACACACTTCAATCGTCGCTGCACTCCTCCCAACTTCCCCTCCCCGTAGCACTCCAAAATCCTCGCCATCCACACTTCCAAGACTCACAAGGTGCCGAAGTCTTTTATTCCGCCTGCCGTTTATGAGTTCTTTGGCCTCCCTTCCCCGGTCGGCCCTCCGAGCGATGCTATTACTCCCGGTACTGACCTAGGCAGCTGCTTCGCGTTCTCAACGAACAAGGGAACCCTCGGGCTGCACCTACCGAAGCGGATCAAGCTGAAGTCGATCTCGCTGGAGCATATTGATAGCAGAATATCCCCCGATGTGTCGTCGGCGCCGAAGCACTTCACCCTGTTTGGTTTCAAGAACCTCAGGGACGCCAAGAAAAGTGTTGGAAGAGTAAATTACGGTTCGTTTATGTATACCTTGAGTGAGCACGGGGACGACATCGAGGAAGAAGCCGAAGTCGGTTGGGAGGAGGGGGGAGGTGGCGAAGAGTTGGGGTTAGAGGGGGGGAGGTTTGGAAATAGACAGCACTTTGCGGCTCCTGACATCAACGCGGAGATAAGAGTACTGGTTCTTCAAGTTGACGATAACCACGGGCGCGAAGATTACACTTGCCTGTACCGGTTACGAGTTTTTGAGGATGGCGATGAAGAGGAGGGTTTCGATGGTGCTCAAATCGAGGATTATACTGAGATGGAAGTTGAAGAGGAGGTGACGGCGGTGGTAAAGAAAGTGGGTGAGGAGGAGGAGGGGGAGGAGGAGGAGGAGGATATCAAAGAGCCGGAGGAAGAGCAGTGGGAGGAAGGGGTAGACTACGGGCTGGAGGAGGCGGAACGAGAGAATGAAGAGTGGGATGAGAACTGGGAAGACGAGGCTGGGAATGTTGAAGAGAGAGGAGAGGAGAAGAAGGAACAAGAGGAGGTGCAGGTGGAGGAGGAGGAGGAAGTTGTGGTGCAGGAGGAAGAGGTGAAGGAGGGCGCAGAAAAGTTAAAGGTGGAGGAAGAGGGCGAGATGACAAAAAATGAGGTGAAGGATGAGGAGGAGGTGACGAAAGAAGAAGAGTTAAAGGAGGAGGAAGAGGAAGAGGGAGGGGAGGAGGTGAAGGAGAATGAGGGAAGGGAGGGGGTTGAGGAGGGGGGGGAGGAGAAGGAGGAGGAGAACTTGAAGGAGGAGAAGGAGAACTTGAAGGAGAAGGAGGAGAACTTGAAGGAGGAGGACGAGGAGGTGAAGGACGAGGACGAGGCGAAAGAGGAGGAGGAGGAGGACGAGGAGGACGAGGAGGTGAAGGTGAAGGTGGACGAGGAGGAGGAGGGGGTGAAGGAGGAAGAGGAGGTGAAGGAAGAGGAGGTGAAGGAAGAGGAGGTTGTGAAGGAGGACGAGGAGGAGGAGGGGGTGAAGGAGGACGAGGAGGAAGAGGAGGTGAAGGAAGAGGAGGTGAAGGAAGAGGAGGTAAAGGAAGAGGAGGTGAAGGAAGAGGAGGTTGTAGTAGTAGAAGTGGGTGCTGAGATCTTAGAAGAAGTCGGGGTTGATGGTGATAGTTTTGAGGTTGTGAGAGAAGATAATCAAGACAAAGCTCTCACTGAACACGAAGCTTCCACTGAAGACAAAGCTTCCACTGAAGAAGAAGCTCCCACTGAAGAAGAACCTCGCACTGAAGAAGAACCTCCCACTGAAGAAGGAGTTCAGGAAGAGAAAGCCAACCCTGATGTCTCCAATGAGCAGAAGCCTACTGAAGAGTCTGAACCTCAACCCGAACCGACTTCTGAAGAGTTGGTACAAGCACCTGCTGACGAGCACGATCTCGAACCTGCTGATGAATCCCAATCTGAGGTCGAACGTCGTGACGAATTTAAACAGATGAAAGCGCCAGGATCTATGGATGAGCCTTTGGAAGAAGATGTTGTCGCTGATGAGATCATAGGGGAAGTTGATGAGGAAGAATATGTGGAGGAAGGTGCGGAGGAAGGTGTGGATGACGGTAACGAAGTCAATGAGTTATGATGCTATTCTAAATACATTCGTTTTTTCTTTCCTACTCAGTAGACAAACTACACGTCGACGTCCTCCACCTTCCGCACGACCCTCCTCTTCCTCCTTTGCGGGTCTCTCCTTATACGCCTTCCGTTTCGGTCCCATTGTGCTGTGGCACCCATCGAACTATGCCCACCCCAACTCTCCCTCAAGCTCTCCCTGTCCTCCACATGTAGTCCCTGGTCATATTCTTTTTCGAACGTTTGTCCAATTTGTCTAGTCTTTTGTAGAATGTCGTCCGCCGACTCTGCTAGGATGTTGAAGTTCTTCATGCGCTTGGTGAAGTGGAGTTCCCAGCTGCACTTGCAGTGCCCACCGTGCATGAGGGCGTACACGCAGTTGCAGTGGCCGAGCTTTCGTGGCTTCCACGGTTTCTTGATTTTTTCCTTCTTCGGAATTCGAAGCCTTTCGAAGCCCCACGAAAGCATGCCAACCTCGCCACTTCTGAAGACCCTGCTCAGAGTTTTCCTCAACTTCCTCCTCACCAGAACCTTGTTCCACCACCTCTTTCCTGCCATCCTTAGGTAGCTCTTCTTTACCGCCCTCTCGACAGCAGTCCCCCAAAACTTCTCCGTGAAGGCCATCCAATCGCTCATCATCCTCCACCTGTCAAAAGCCGGGGCGATTTTGGAAACCTTTATCCTTCCGACGGCCTTCGTGAAAACGTGCTTAATTTTCACCTCGTAGCGCCACCTCTTTATGCACTTTTTCTTCAGCTGGTATTCGGCGAATGTATCACACCTTTTCTTCTCAATCATTTCAACCCCCATGTACATTTTCCACGCGTGGAACAACACTTTCTTGCTGTTGCCGTGCCTTAGGTTCATGATTTGGGCCGCCTTGCTTGCTATCCTATGGGCGTTCATCTTGCTGAATCCCTTTCTGTAAAAGGCCCTGAATATCGCCCCGCAAAACTTATCAGCCAACCTCAGCAACCTCGTGACCTCCACCCAATGCTTCAAAGACTGACTGCAGAAGAACCGCGAGATAATTTTTCTGAACCTCGCGTGCTTCGCCGCCACCTTCTGCCAATTTCTCAGGACAAGGAGACAAAAGTACCCCCTCGCGATGGCCACTGACTCTGCCTCGCTCAGACCCTCCATGCCCCATCTGTTCACGAGTAAGTTCCTGCAACCGAGGACCCACTTCCCCATACTCCTCCTGTAGGCCTTTCCGTCGTCGCTAGCAGGTGCATAGATTATTTTCTGCGAAGAGCGAAGGGAGTCGTGAAAAAATGTTGCATTAGTGTGGAAGAAATGGTTTTGCTTTGGGTTTACAGCGACGTCCCTGCTATAATTTTTGTCCGCGATCTGATACATTTATGTAGCTCTAGTTTTCTCACCTTGCCGTTCTTGTCCCTGAAGTCTACAGAGTCCCGGACCAGGTACCTCCTCCGCTTGTCGAACATGCTAAGGTTCGTCGTACTCGTTTCCATCAAGGTTGAGATGCCCAAACTGTCCGAGGCACTTTTCGTCATGGTCTGGTTTATCATATAGGGCCGCATCAACATGTCGCTCACCAGGGGAAGAGTGCTTTCAATGTCATCGTCATCTTCACTCTCGTTGTCACTTATGTCAAACTGTGAAACATGGTTCAAGTTAGTGGCAAGTTGAAATGCGCCTTGATTCGCGCCCATTCTCACCTCTTTCTTGATATCTGCTCCTATTTTCACTATCGCGCTTCCCATCCCCGCGCCATGTGCCATGAAGTTGTCAGCCCAGAGCTCAGGGTCAATAGTCCCATCACCATCGTGACCCTCCTCATCACTGTCGCTCTCATCAGGGAAGAGGGTTGACTTCAATGACTTGATAGGATCTCCAGTTGCGAATTGTTTCGAATGCCTGCCTGTTCCAAGGCGGAGCAAACGCCCACGAGATTTATTTGGTGGCATCTGGAGAAGAGGTGTTTCGAGGGAGAGGAGAACCCTGTTTTAGGAGGGCGGTATTTTATTGTGCGTGAACGAGTAGGGATTTCCTGCGGGTAAGAAATTCAAGGGCGTACAATGCTGCCTTGAAGCCGTCTACTAGCAGATTTTTCAGTCCCTTGTAACAACTGAAAAATTTTGCAACCAAACGGTCAGAAACCATCCCTCTGCTTTATTAAATCGTTGTTTTTCCAAAAGAAATATAGTCTAGTGGTTGCCTCATTGAATAATCAACAAGGTCGGAGTTACTTATCGCAGTTCGAGCTTTTAACCTTCTTTCACAACAAGTCTGATCTCCCTAGAGACAAACCAAGGCCAAATATGTTGAACTCTGAGTCGTCCCCGGTCCTTAAACAGCTCCCTCCGAAGTCTCTTGTGAACCGGTTCCAAGTTAAACGAACCAAAAGGAACGTTGGCGCTGCCCAAATCAACAACTCCACACATCTTCAACAGTATGCTCTGAATGAAGCAACCCAAAACGACGATAGGTTCAATGCCCTTTCGGCCAAACTGAACAAGTTCAAGAAGACACACAAGAAAAAGACTAGGCAAACGAGCCATCAGTTTGACTGGAAGAGGGAGTTTGTGGAGTTGAAGGAGAGTCAGAGGAAGGCTGAGCAGGTGCGAGCGAGGGTGGGGAGGAGCGAAGCGACGCGACCTTATAATGTATCCCCTGTTGTGATATGTTGCCCGATGTTACCCTTATCATGCACCGCACCCTCCTAATTCTACACCCAACACAGGTCGCGATTTCATGTCTCTCGTCCCTTCTCGAGGTTATGGGCGAGGGGGGAGGCGATGATGATGCGGTGCCGGTGGATTTGATAAGCGAGGTTAGCGGGTTGAAGAGCGATATGGAAATTGGAGTGACATCCGCGGGGGTGCTTGGCCAAGTGGAAATTTATTCTCAGAGATTGGGGGAGCTCAGGAACGTTCTGATGGTTCTCAGGGAGGGCCGCAAAGGCAACAATGAGAAAGAGGGAGACGAGGGGGGAAGAAGTGATGCTGAGAAGCTCATCAAGCCCCTGTTTGCTGAAATGATCCTGCAGTCAAAGGAGACTCTGAGCAAGGAAGGGGAGGAGCTTCAGGAGGAATTCGAAGTCGCCAATAGGGAAGCAAAGGAGGCAAGAATAGCAGTGATGAAGGCGATACGAGAAGACGAGGACAGTCATAGCAGTGACTTTCCAGATGAATTGGAGGGCGCATTTGAGAAGGCTGGCTTTAAGGAGAACGTGGAGATGGAGCTCGTCAAGGAGGAGATCATGATGAAGTTGAGGGAGGTGAAGACCGAATGGAAGAAGGCCATGGAAGTGCTCAAAGGGGGGGGGGGGGACGAGGATTGGGGGGGGGGCGAGGATGGGGGGGACTTTCAGACGATATTCGAGAAAATCGTTCTTCAATGGGAAAAGAAGTCCAAGCAGGGGGGCATGAAAAGGCTCATGGAGAGACTGAAGTTGGAGCTCCCAGACGTAAGCTCTCAAAAACTCAACCTGAGATTGTCGCAGTACAACTCAGCGAGAATGACGAAGCAGAAGAGGGAAGATGCAACAGCAAACTACACGAGGAAGGTCAGGCAAGTGGTGGAGTGGGGCCTCAAGGCGATAGAGGCGACGAAGGTGGGACTGATGAAAAGAATAGAGCAGGAGGCGGTCGCCTTGGTGAATAGCATTGTGAGGGAGGACCAACTGGCGAGGCTTAAGGTGCTGAGGGAGGAAAGGGAGGCGGCAAGGAAGGTGGAGGAGCAGCAGAGGAAGATCGAAGAGGAAGAGGCTCGGTTAGTAGAGCTTGCTGCTGCAGAGAAGAAGGCCGAAGAGCACGAGAGGGCAAAGAAGCTGGTGGAAGAATACAAGAAAGAGCTTGAGAAGCAAAAACATGAAATGGAGCAACGGCAGAGGCTCGTAGACGAGGGTTTGGAAAGAGAGAAGGGGGGTAGAATGGAAAAGAATGGGGAAAGGGTCTTGTACAGGCAGATTTTGAATCAGGAGAGACTTAGGCAGGTTGAACACGAAGCACAGCTCAAAAGGATTGCAGAGGAGGAGAAGAACGAAAGGTGGGTGCGACGAACTGTGGTTTGTTGTGCGTGGCGGGAGCGTCTCGAATTATTCTTACCCACTCTTCTTCGCGGTCAATTCGCTTCGCATAGGCTGAGCGCTCTCGCTGCGACCGTCCCGTACTACGAAAGCATTCTCAACGCCAAGGCGGATTTGAACAAGACCACCGTCGCGAGGGAAAACGACTTCTGGGAAGAGGACAGGTCTGGATTGACTGACTTCCAGCACGGGGTGGGAAAGCTGAGGAGGTAAGCGCAGGGACGAGTGTAAAGAGAGAGGCGCGAAGCGATGCGCGATGATTTTCATTTCCCTTCTCACCTATTGCCCCACCTTACCCCCAGTTTCACGAACGAAAAGGTGTTCTCGGATGTGCGTTTCAGGCTTGGTAATGCACTTCGGGCTGCCGGGATGGCATCATCGGCAGCAAGTAGGGCCGTTGTGGCGAGAATGGTCCCGAGGGAGCCAGAAAGAACGACAGGAATAGGGCTGCGATGACGGAAGGCCGTCGGCGTCGAGGATATAAAAGTCTTTATTTCGTTGAGTAAAAAATTTTGATCCTACCTTACTGTTTTTGGGCTGAGTTATAAAGCCTTAAGGGCCTGCTTGGCTCCGATGACACTCATCAAGACACCGGTCACAAAGATGCCCTTGGAAGCGGTTGCCTCCTTTTGGAGATCCTTCTTCCCGAACTTCTTGACGGCAGAGTTGAACATGATAACGGGGAAGAGAAAGACGATGGCGTTCCCAAGGGTGGCGCCGCCAAATGACAGGATGAAAGAGAGGTCCTTGATAGTGAGGGCGGCCCCCGTGACAGCAGCGAGAATGGCTAGGCTGAGGGGGTTCGACAGTCCGTTCCTCTTCTCCATGGGGACCTTCGCCAGGTCCATAATTCCCTCCCTGATCCCGACAAATGTGAGGGGGTAAGAAAAGACAATTGATACGGCAACCGCAATGCGACTGATGGTCGCAAGCTGGTCCTTGGTAGAGTAATTGTTGAGGATGAACCCATTGGAGCTGGCTCCAAAGGTGAGAAACCCGAGGCTAGTAACAGCGGCAAAGAAAGATATCGCAATGGCGAAGGAACTGGCGACCATCTTGTTAAAGCGGGGGATCGTGTTATTTCTGAGCTCGGCGTAGTACTTGGGGGCGTTGTAGTGCGCGAGGTAGGCGGTAGAAAGCATACAAAGCAGGATGGCAGCGGGGGGGGTGAGGGCGGCGGCAGCTCCGGCGTTTCCGAAAGAGGGGACCAAGGAGGGCGCAAGGTCGCCGACAAACTTTCCGGCGGGAACGGAGTAGGACCCGCCGATGTACCTGACAAACATGGCGAACGTTGTGAAGCCCATCCCGGCAATACCGAGGAGGGAGAAGGGCGCAAGGGAGGCTAGATTTTTCATCAGGCATAGAGGCAACAGAACGGTGCCAGTGATCCCAAATAGCGTGTTGGCACGCGAGATCTCGTAGCCGGCGGTAGCGGCGAGGGCTTTGAAGGTGTCGGCGAGGATCATGCTGTAGGCGATGTTGGCGGCGCTAGTCTTGAACGTGCAGGCCGAGGCAGGTAGCCAAGAGGAGGAAGCTCCGACAGTCTTGTCCCAGCAACTGCGGTAGGTGGTTGCTCCTGCAGTGGCAAGCGAGAGCGAGCCGCCGTGACAGGTTGTGGTGAAAGGTTATGTATGTTAGAGTTATTGTTGGATATCGTAACTTACGTAACCTTTGGTCCGGGGTGTATCGTGGGTACAAGTACTGGCTTCAAAGGCTCCCCTAGGCTCCCCTAGGCTCCCCTTATCGTTCCTTTACCGCTCCTCCCACATAAACCCATGGACCTACCTGTCATCTCGCAGACCCGACCAATGAGAGAGAAGCAATAGCCTGACATAGCGCCTATGACGGCGATCAGAACGGTAGCAGGGATCAACGCAGAAGGCGCGTTACCGAAGGCTGCGACCCCAGCGGGGAGAGACAACACCCCAGCTCCGACGATATTTTTGACAAGGTTGAAAACCTCATTGGGAATGGTAGCCCCAGAGTCACCAGCGCCACCACGCGTAGATGGTACAGTTGTTGCGTCGAGGCTAGATCCCAAAAGCCGCCCAGACTTGGGAGGAGGGGGCAAATGGCTGCGATGCTGACCTGACCGAACATCAACACTTTGGGCACTAACAAACATGGAGGGCCTGTGCAAAGATGAAGGTGAGAAGGACGCAACTGTTGCTAAGACTACGAAGCATAATAAAGTGGTTTTCGGATGTCTACGAATAATCATGGCTGAAGAATCTTTCAGTGGTAAGAAAGCAAGTGCAGTGTGAGCACGGAGTGAGGTGTGCAGGTTGGAGGTTGGGAAGCCAAGTGAGTTTTTGGGGATTTACTGGATGGAATGGTAGACGGAAACTTCTGAAATTGCGTTGATCCTCCGTCGTAAGATAAAGTGTTGCAATTGGTGTTTCTATGTAATGCAAAAGACGACGTCAGGGAAAAGGGGGAAAGGGGACGGAAACAGATTTGCTTCCAAGGTTTTCCGGACGGGGGGGAAGGGGCGTCGGGGGAGAAGGTAGTGTGAAGGTTGGAGGCTGCTTATCGGCGAGTCACGCTGCAGCAAATCAGCAATCATTGAAATGGTGGAATTGCCAACCTTTCGCCTTTTCCTTGGTCCGGACTTGGCAATTCCAATAAAACGAACTGGTTATGTGCACCACCACAACAACCTCTCGTATTACGAGGAGCCAAACGAAGAGGCGGGAAATGACCCCTCGCTATGAATTGGAGAAGGGCGAGGCCTTAAATCCAGGTGAGGGGCTGCTAGACAAGTCCTCGTCAAGCCTGTTGACGCCAATCAAAGAAATATCTAACTCCTCTTTCCAATCTCGCAAAAAGTTGTCGAGGGGCTGAAGTACATTGCTGGTATGTGCTTTCTCGTGCCTTTCGGTCCGTTCGTTGCTTGGCAGGTGAGAAGGGTGGTTGGAGGGCCCTCCTACATCATGATGGATGGTGACTTGAACTTTGGGGTTGTCACGTACCCCAATGAAAGTTTAAATGTGTCCGGTATCGTAAAAAACAGATAATATAAAGTTCTTTATAATTTGTCCAACACCCCCCTAACACACCATTTGTCACCCTTCCTTGCAGGTCTTCTGGTGCACAGTTTGGGAGCTTGGCGACAAGTACACCATCAACATGGTTGGAAATATTGCCAAGCTCGCAGACAGGATCAACCCTACGTTTAGCGGCCTGACAAGGCACCCGAAGGATGGCTTCGTCGTCCTCCTCCTCATCTACCTCGGACTCCTCATGCCCTCGCTTTTTTTCTACGAGCTTTGGCTTTGCGTGAAGGAGGGCTTCAATTACAAGAGGGCGCTAGCCTTCAACCTTTTCCGCATCGGACCGCAGTACGCCAATTTTATGTGGGTCTATGTGATGTGCCACAAAGAGGGCCATGCCATCAAGGGGAGCTTGCTTAAACGCGGCTTCATGCACAACTGTTTCGGTACGGCGTTCAACCACTGGGTCGGTCTCTTCCATGGAGTGATTCCTGGAGTTTTCACAATCTCGCACATTCACAACCACCACCGCTATGACAACGACGAGAAGGTGAGAGGGGAGAATTGGGGGACATTATGGTAGGGGGAAAGAAGAAGAAGAACATATACTAACCCCGCCCCCCCCCGAAGGATGTCTATTCCACCGCATTCAGGCCTAGAGACGAGTTCTCCTCGTGGGTCAAGTACGTTCCTGAGTGGATGGCCTACGCGACGAATGTTTCCTCCTTCATCTTCTTCGTCAGGGAGGGGAAGTACAAGCACGCAATGAACACTGTGATTAGTACTCTTTATTATGTCGCCTTTGTCGGACTTATCGCCTACGTCCATAAGGTCTTCTGTTTTTGGTACCTGTTCTACCCCCTAGTTGAGGGAAACATTTTGTTGTCAGTGGTCAACTACACTTGGCACGCCTTTATCGACCCCGAAGACCCCTCTAATGACTACGTCAACAGCACCACTGTTGTCGATGGGTTGAACTTCTGCCTGAAGGAGGAGGTAGGGAGGGGGCAGTGTACTGTGTGGGGAGCGACGACATTATGCGCTGTGTGATAAATAACTATGACTGACCTCCTTCGGTTGCTTGCTTCGCTCCTCCCACAGTACCACGTCGTCCACCATCAATACGCAGGTGTTCACTGGACGAAGCACCGTGCCCTGTACGAGAAGCACCTCCCCGAGTATAAGAAGGCAAAGGCAAGCATCTTCTACGGCGAGAACCTCTTTGTCATTTTTGGCTGCATCATTGCCAAAGACTATAAGAAGTTAGCTGAGCTTTACTTCGAGCCTCCAGAGGGAATGAGCAAGGAAGAACTCGCAGACCTGATGAAGGCCCGGTTGAGATGCGCAGGCCCACACATTGCAAGGCAGATTGGGCGCAGCGCTAAATCAAAGGCCGAGTCCGAAGCTTTCATGGCAAAGGAGGATTAAAGTAATGTCGTGAGAAAAATGCTAAAAAAATTTGTGGATTTTTTGTGCTTGCTTATTTTAAATTTCTTTGCGTTCAAACAAATAGAGAAATTACAATTTTGATTAAGTATAATTTCATATCTATGATGATTTCTAGAGTTGCGATCATATTATTCATTCTGATATTGAAAATTCATAATATATCTATAAAATTTGAAAACACTGTATAATACTTTTGAATCAATTTATATAATAATTTGTTATAATCAAAACAAATAAGGCAAAATTAAATTTTCTTTCTTTCTTAAAAATATTTTTATGTACGGCAAAAATTTCACATAGATGATTAATCAGAGATAAATATATCAAGTGATTCACACATTACAAAAATTCAAAGAAAATTCAGTTCGTCAGTTTCGTCACTTCGTTACAATATTGTGGCCCAATTATTTGTGAGGATCTGACAAAATTCACCTGTTTCCACCCGTCTGATATCTACGGACCGCACAGTACCCTTCCTGAAGAACCCCATCCCAAACCCTTCTTGCGACCCACCCCTGAAGTCACACTTTCACCCTCACACGGTACCCCCCCCGTGACGACCAAGATGTCCGCCCCCCCGTCGGCGCCCCTGTCCCCTTCTTGTCGGTTTTGTGAAGAAATCCATGCCAGGGAGATGAAGGAACGGCAAGCCCTTACTCGTCAACTTGTGGCGACTGAGAAGAAATTGATTCAACTTGGAGGTACGAACCCTTCGCCCTCTCCCTTTCTCCCCAAAAAGAGTCCTAGTGAGTCTCTGGAGGACATGAGCTTGCGGATGCAGGAGATGAATGCTCGTCATAGATCTACTGTCGCTGAGATGGAGAGAGGTTCAAGTAGGGTACGGCACGAACTGACAATAAAGGTGTCTAAATTGTCTGACCTCGTGCTGACAATGAATGAGGAGAATGCAAAGACGCGGGGTGAGCTGAAGAGGGCGCAGGATAGAATTGAGGTTGTGACTGCCGAGCGTAATTATTTTGTGAAGGAAACCCAGGTTCTCGAAGCCGAGCTCCGTGAGTTGACGAAGACGAAACCCGACCCGACTTTAGTGGCTCGACTGGAAGCTGAGACCGCCCGCGCATCTGAGCTCGATGGCGCTGTGCTGAAGTTATCTTCCAGATTGCAGAGCGCCATGAGCATAATTCGTGAGTTAGAGAACACTCCACACAACCCGCCCCAAAAAGCAGTCAACTTCATCGGAGCACAACCTCCTCGCCCCCCTCCTTCAGCCTCTTCGTCTCACTCTCAGATGCTGGTGAAGGTGAGAGTGGATGGGCAGGAAGAGAATGTTACCCCACGCCAGTCTCTATATGCAAGCCCCCCCCCTCGCCCCCCCCCTCGCCCCCCCCCTCGCCCCCCCACTCGCCCCCCCCCCCCACTGACGCCCGCCCCTTCACTCCAATTTCGCTTCTCGCTCACAGACTTTGTCTGCTCAGCTCACCCAGCAGCGAATTGCTTGCAAGAGTGCAATGTTGCAGGTGGAGGAAGTTAGGAAGCTTGGTTTGGCACGCGAAGAGCGGTTGCTCAAACGCATCAAGGAACTGGAGATGGGGTTGCGGTAGTTGCTCCTAATAAAATAAGAAGTACCCAAACTCGAAAAGCAATTCATTCACTTCATTTCATGCCACCACCACCGCTGTTGCCGCCGCTGCCGCTGCCGCCACCCACCATGTCCCTCAGACACTCAGATAGCTCCACCAGTGTTTCCTCGCTCTTGCCAATGACGTTCTCGACATTGAGCGTGTTGCTTGGTTCGAGCCTCCCACTCTCCAGGTTGAAGTTAAAGACTGGTATTCTCCTCTTTCTCGCCTCCTTGATTGCCATGTCCGTCACTGTGACGGCAAAGCTCGTTCCAACAAAAACGAAAACGTCAGCCTTGGTGAACCACGACGCAAATTTATCAAACTCGTAAAACTCATGCGAGCTGTACGACTCGTCGAACATTAACGCCTGTGGTAAGAGAGGAGAGCTACAATTCGAGCAGAGGGGCGCAGACGGCAGCTCAGGCGCCTCGACCTCATCAAACTCCTCCTTCTCTATCTTCTTGTTCTTCTTCGTAGAAGGCTTCGCCAACTTTGAGTTCTCTGTGCTTCCCTCTCCAGCCACTGTGTGGTCAGCCTCAAATTCTGCCTCTGTCTTCGTACCTGTAGCAGCGCTCTCGCTTGGGCCTGTGACCATCATGTCTCTGACTTCCTTCGCTGCGTGGTCAGCCTCAACCTCTGCCTCTGTCTTCGTAGATACAGCAGAGCCCTCGCTTGGGCCTGTGACCATCATGTCTCTGACTTCCTTCGGGACAATGTCAGTCTCACAGAGGCTTTCGAGGTGGGAGTTCTTGCACCAGTTCGCCCGCCTAATTTTCCTCTCCGAAGCCTTCTCCTTGAGTTTTTCATCGTCCCCCAGTTTGTCCTCCTCCTCCTCCTCCTTCTCAGTGGGGATGCATTTGTAGAGTCCGAGCCTTCCATGAGCCTCAACCAAATTTTCCTCCCAATTCCACTTCTCCACGGTCGACTGATGCAAGCCGTCGACGTTCTGCGTCAGAACCTTAACCTGCCCCTTCGCGTTGTTGCAGATCTCGGCGATTGCCTCGTGCCCAGCGTTGGCGCTGTAACCTTGAAATGCCAGGGGAAAGGACTGGAGCCAGAAGTTGTTCCACCAAGAAAGGGGGTTGCGACGGAACACCTCACGAGTGGCGCTAGTCCACACGTCCCCTGACCACACAGCGTCCTCCGAGTGACGAAAGGTAGGGATCCCAGATGCCGCAGACAACCCCGCCCCGGTAATAAAGACAGTAATGGTACCGCTTCTCGTCATAATTTCACTCAAAACTGGTAGGCTATTGCTACCTCTGACGGATCTCCGTCGTTTCCTGGGAGGGGACACCATTGAGTCTCGTTAAAGGTGTATAAATATCACCAAAGATGTCTGCAGCGGGTTTGGCAACTGTCCCAAGTTCTCTCCTTAGGAAACGAAGCACAAACGTTGGATAACGTCTCCGTTTGAGTACAATACGGTTTGGTACAGATCGTTCAAATCTCCGCTAAACGTCAGAGGATGAAAAGGTGGGCAAAACTTTAGCTTTGACCATCCTCTTTGTGTTGGTTCAACATGTCCTTGTCGATTTTTATCCTAATAACAGCGATATGTTTGCCTTGTACGACTAGTTTATGTCCAAAATACTACACATATAACCGTATTTTATCTCCTTCCTCCTTTATTTTGGCAACCAGGGTCGCAACCCGAAATGGAAGGGCAACAAAATCAAGCACAACGCTTCAATTCTTTGGGGGTATGTTCGAGGAGGCAGGTAAGGATTGCAAATTAGGCAAAATAATGTTATGATCGCTGAAAGACTTTTATTAGATACCCCATTTGGCTCAAGCAACACACCCTCAACCTCCTCTGCCCCCTCCTTCCCCTTTTCAAGGTCCCCTCGGCAAGGGCATAACCGTGGGCCAAGTCTCCGTGTGCGTTCGTGACGGCCATGAAATGATAAATAAGATGAACTCCATAGCTTCAAAAAATTCTGGCACCTCACCTACTGCCCTCTCCAAGCTCGCTGGGGAGACGGCCTTGGCGCTGCTCAGGGCGTCTGACAACTGGATATCTGCCTGCGGGAAAAAGTCCAAGTACGCCACAAAAGACGCTGGAAAGGCGGAGAGGTAAGAGCTGGCAAAAACCAAAGCAGGTCATAACTTTGTCAATGGTAGCAATCGAAACGGAGTTCGCTAAACTCGCTGCAGCTCCCTTGTAGTGATACGTGCAAAACAATAGCGACTGAAAAGCAACTCATCCCGACTCACTCCGTCTCAATCTAACCTATATTGCTCGTTGCTTCGCTTGTCGCTTGTGCTCCTTGCCGCTGCAGTGATTTCAACAGGAGGGCCACCACCCTAGCTTCAACGTATGAGAAGGAGTATCCTCCGGATGCATCCTCCTCCTCCTCTTCCTCTACCGCTCCCTCCTCTTCTGTTGCGGTCGTAACGCTGCTGCTGGAAATCACAGGCGACGAGACGGCCTTTGATATTGCAGGGAAATCTTTCTCTCAGACCAAGGAGAGTTTGCAGAGTATCGCCGCCGACGTGGGCTGCGACGGGGGGCGCGTGTTGAATGCGGTAGAGGTCTTCTGGTGTCCTGGGGATAGGAAAGAAATCCTGGAGGAGGCAGATGTTCTCTTAGACTTTCCCGAATTGCGTTCACTTTAACATCCCTTACTTTATTTGGAAACTCGACTTATTTACAAATTGCCTACCTAGCTACCACCCTCTCCGCAATGATCAGATCCTATTAGCATCTTGCCTCTCCCCCTCCTTCAATTCAACGTCAACAACCATGACCGTCATATCGTCCTTGCACCCACACTTGATCAGGCAACCCGCCAGAACAGCTTTTGCCAGCGTCTTGCTGTCCAGCCTCCCTCCCCCCTTCTCCTCCTCCTCTCTGATGAGCTTGGTGATCTCTCCAGTTTCCATGCTATCGAAAATCCCATCCGTCCCCAGCACAAACCGCTGCGCCGGCATCTCCTTCGTCAAATTTATCTCCACCTTATATACGTCAGGCGTGGCAATCGCCGCTGACGTCAAACATACGTCCCCTATCGTCCTCGAAACCGCGAGCCCCCCAGGGTACAGCCGAATCGTCTTCATGTGGTCGTTGGACACAAAAACGTCCCCCTTGTTTGCGGCGACCCTCAGCCTCCTCTTTTCACTGCTCTCGTCGGGCCTGTGATCCACGCTGACATTTTTGAACTCTGCGATATGGTTGCGACGGAGGGTGAGGGCGGAGGAGCGCAGCGACGACAATGAGGGAGGTTCCAAAGCAACGACAATGTGACCCAGAAGCTACTCTCCCCTTACCTAACTTCCCACCCACATCCAAACTCCCTGTCCCCCCATCCGTAATGCACCGGCTGTCGCCGCAGTTCGCAACCACCACCCTCACCCCCTCTCCGTCATCCAAGCTTTGGACGACCAAGCAGTTGACAGTGGTCCCACCTCTCCTTTTAACGGGCCCGCACTGGCACCGGAGCAGGCGAGACAAGAAGCTAGGGGGTCTTGCAGTGGTCTTAGTCCCCGCATTTTTGGCCCCACCAAGAAGGGGGGCATCTTGAAATTTCTCAAAACTATCCTGAGCTTCATGGAAGGCCTCAATCATAGAAGCCTTCAAGATCTCGAAGGACTCGTCCTTATCGTCTCCCCCCCCCCCCCCCCCACCTTCACTCCCACCTACATTAACTCCCCCCCCCTCCGTCCCCTGAACACGCCTCTTATAATTCTTGGCAATGTGCGGCAGTATCCCCACCCTGCAGTACTCTGAACACTCCTCCCCGTCGTGGCCGTCAAACACCCCTGCAAACAGCACACCAACGCCACTATCCATCAGCTTCTTACTGCAGCAAAAGCTGTGCCTGTCTTCCCCCTTTAAGCTTGCGGTTGATACGGCAGATGTTATCGAGAATTTGTCATCCTCATACTTCGATAGCTGTTCTGTCCGTGTCAAAATTCTGTGTTAAATTGATGTAGGTGTTAGTAACGGAGACATTACACTCCAAATTCAACGACAAGTGCCCGTATCTTCGTCTTGCTTTCCCGATTGTCATGGTGTCAAATTGTTTTTTTTATTTGTCCGCTTCTTAGCACTGAACCAACTTACGTCGTTTTTAAAGGAAACCCATTGCTAACCTTAGGACTGTTAGGCGTCAACGGAGACCCATCAGAGGAGTACATTACCACTCCAATTTTCCCTCTCACAGTTTTGATGGGTGAAAGTTGGCCACCAAAAAATAAGTCGTTCCGAATCATTTATCTTCAACATTTTAATCAACATTACTACGCCCCACCAACACTCTATCTCTAATTCTATCGAGGACTCCACATCCCAAGCCTCGTCTCGAACGCCAACCTTCTAAGTAGGGCGGCCCTCTCGTAGATTTGCACCTCCCTCCTCTTCCAAAGCAATTCTCCCAAGATTAAATCAAAGAAGGGCCACAGCCAGAAGACGGTCCAGCCGCCGACTCCTGGCGAGCCAGAGTCGACCAAAGAAAACAGCAGGATCAGGACCAAAGTGAAGGTGCCCAATGCAACAGCGACAAAAACCACGTTTGACATCCACATCCTCTCTACCCAAAACACCTCGCTCCTGTAGCAGCTTCCGACGCTAGAGACGATGGTGGCCAAAGCAAACGCGAGGGTCATGAACGTTCCCGAGTCTTCATCACCATTATACAGCATCCCCGCAAGGTACCCCCCTGCCGCGTTCATTATTCCCCTCCCCAAGACCCCAGAGCTTCGAATGAAGAGCTCATTTCTGCCTGGGAATATCTGGGTCACGTCATTCTTCACTGGGCACACCTTCATGATACGCTCGGTCTCCCCACCGAAGGCGATCCCGACCGCGAGGGCAGGGAGGAGAAACAAGAGGTACAAAATGGCCCCGGTCCCGCTTATGTACAGGTTGACTTCATTGGGAGTGGTCAAACACAAAAGGGCGAGGGTGCTCATCCCGATCGTTCCACTAAGGACAAACTGAGCCGCCGAGATGCTGCACTCGTGGCTAGCGCGCGCAGTCCCTATGATTTCGTGGATGCGCGGAATAGCGCCGACAGGAATATTGAAGAGGCAATCCTGTGTGATGACTGAGCTCGCCAGCTTGAACCCCGCCTTGACGTTCTCGTCACTCACAATGTTCTCGCCGAATTCCTGCGATGAGCGGAGGAGGAGCGAAGGGGAGGAGCGAAGGAGGTCAGAATAAGGCAATAAAATAGGTCGTACTGTCGTGCCAAAATTCAATCAATTCCGCGTCTCGCTTCGCTTGTTCCCTCACCTCCTCGTAAACGTTGACGCCAACGCTAATGTCGCTGGACTCGAAAATCTTCAAGTTCTTGGAGTGGTGACTGCACCCAAGCACCAAGACGGTGTCGTTGTGCTCCCTAAGTATACCCACCATGTCCCTCGTTGATTGGTACGTGGCGTCGGTAAACAGGCTCACCAGCAGGGGCACATTGTCAACGTCAACCAGGTGCTTCCTAATTTCTTTGATCCCGTGGGGCAACTTGGCGTTCACGTCCCAGTCTGCATAAGCTGATATCATCCTGTGCTCATCGTGGTCCTGGTCCGATTCCAAGGCCCTGAGGGAAATGGCACAGTTCCATCCCATCTCAAGGCCGAGCTTGGAAGCGAGTTCCTTGCTCCTGCGCATATTGCGCGGCGAAAAATAGACAAAGCGGATGCCCGCGTTGTTCGATTTTGATATGAAAGGCACCATGTTTTTCCTTGGTCCGCTAGTTGAGCCAAGCAGGCCAAGGAAAATATGGTTTTTGGTCAAGTTCCAATAATCATCGTCAGCAGCGTTCTCCCGGGTGTCGCTGGTGGAGCCCCTGGAAGTCACGGAAGCAACCGGAGTCGACGAATCGCCACCCTCACGATGCACCAAGTAAACGACCCCTCCGTCCTCCCCCCAGTCCTCAAAGGCGTAGGGAACGGGAGAGTACGTGAAAGCCAGGACGTTCAAATCCTCCAGTATCCAGTTCTTCGCAGTGTCCATTATATTCTTCCTATCAAATGCGGACATTGGAATGATTGTCGACGTCTCCCCTTGCCAAAGCTGCGAGCAGTTGTTCACGGACAGCTCAGCCTCCCCCACGCTCAGAAGCTGGAAGGCGTTGGAGCGGTCATCTTGCACGACAACGGAAGTTACGTGGGGCACGAGTCTGCCCCTAAAGCGCGCCTCCTCCAGACCGAGTGCATGGTAATCTGCGTCCACCCTGCTCTTATGGAGCGCTTCGTGAATGAAATGAATTCGGAGCTTCTCCTGAAAGTGGCTCAGCTCAGTTTCACTCAACTTCCCCGACACGGCATTCTTCACGTCGAATCCTATGCAAGAAGCTACCGACAACATTTGTCTGCGGTAAGGTAGCTTTGAGAGATGGGAGAGGAGAGACGAAGCGGACGGGGAGGAAGTGGACGTGGGGTCGCAAGGCTGCAGCTGCGCGACCTCGAGGACAAGGGCTGCCAAACCGATGCCCTTGAGGGAGGGAAGGTGCTCCCACCAGCGAGGATCTTCAAACTCCATCTCGTCGTAAAGCGTAGACTGTCCGTCGGGGGATTGGGCGATGGAGGACTGCGAGTGGAGCGCTTTCTTGTTCTTCCTCCATCTGCGACAAGCGAAGAGAGGCGCGAGGGGATAGAAGGGGGAAGTATTTGTGGCGTTAGCGTCGAATCGAAATTGTTACGCCTTTCGTTCTTTGCTTTGACGCGCACCTTCTCTTCTTCTTCTTCCCTCCCCTTGTTGTCCTCTCGTCCTCACTATCACTCGACGAGTCAGCGTACGCGTAGTTCAAAGTCTCAATCGACGTGGACCTATGCGTCCTGGTGAACCCCTCCTCATCGTCGCTCGAGTCGCTGCCATCATCGTCATCGTCGTTTTCTCCGACCCCCCGAGATATGTCCAGCAGCTTGAGGCCAGAGGTGGTTGGGAGCAGGATCTGCTGCGGTTCGCACGAGCTGCTGCTACATATTAGATCATCGTCCACAAACGACACGCAAGATACCGTCGCCAGCTTCTCTACGACATTCAGCGACGCCGGGGGTATTTGAAGCGGATTAAGGGTTGACAGGGAGGAAGGATCGGAGTCAGGGGATAGGTTCTCGTCTAAACTTGATTGCCGTAGGATAGTTGAAATATGAGGCCGCAGCAGCCGGGACGTTGCAATTGTGAATAAGAGTTGTGTGAGAGGGGTCTGGGGAGGCTCTTGGGTCGCGGGGGGCTGCGATGAGCGAAGCGAGCGATAGAGAAACGATGAGCAAAGCAACAAGCAAGCAAGCAAATTGTGCTACGCCATTCTTACCTCGTTCACGGTTGGGTTGGTGGAGGGAGAGTCTGACGCAAAGGGCTCCGACCTGTAAGTGCCGATCTCCTTCAGCGTCCTCGTAAGTCCCACAACTTCTGTGAGGCTTGCAATCAATGTTAGTGAGACGACTTCAGACGTAGAAAGGAATATGATGAAGAATTGAGTGATGACACGGAGGGTCGGAACGTCCCTGTCCGCGAGCGTTGCAGTCAGGGTGAAGGCGATCGCAGCGAGGATGGAGACAAAGACAGTAAACTTTACGAGGAGGCTACGGACGACTACCCTTTGTCTGGAGGATATGCAATCCTTCGAGTTCGACTTCGGCAGTGAAGGGACGCGATCCTTTAATATGGTGCCGCAGAGAATCATTATTTCGAGCTCCCCGCCGTTTATGAGTGCCGTGAGGTGAGGGGACATTCCCCTCAACGTCTTTAAGTTTGAGTTGAGGAGCTTTGTGTCTATCGTGGGAGGAGGAGGTTGGGAGGGGGTAGAGGGGGGGGGAGGGGGGAGGGGCGAAAGGGGACATTCCTCGAGGCTGGTGGATCCCTTCCTTACACCAACGAGGTCGCCTTCGCAGAGGAGGGAGGAAGGGAGCATGTACCAACGGCCCTCTGAGGAGGAGGAGGAACGTCTATAGCAGGGGTAGGAAGAGAGGGGAAGTTGCCGGGATGTCTGTGCGGCGAAGCGCGAAAAGCTGTAAGATATTGCACAACAGGCTCCCCCTTCCCCCCCTCCCACCTCTTACCTCCTCATTCTCATCTTCTGCCGAATTAGCATTCGGAACTGTAGTATAGCCCTCCTCAGCACCCCCATTACCCCCCCTCCCAGCCCTCAACCACTCCCGAACGTCCAAGCTATTGACAACATATCGGCACAAAGCTCTTGTATCCCCCCAAGGTAGTAATCTCAGCGTGCACGCCCACACTATGCCGTACACCACCACCACAAGCAGCACACTAACCACATACACGACCACCATACCGGGACCGTTGTTGAAACCATCCACACCATCAAATATCAAGAGGGAGAGGACCATGATGGTTGAGGGAGCTGCTATTGGTGGAGCAGCTTTATGTACTGCAGGGAGAGGCGGGCCTATAATCGAATTTGCCTCATCCCAGCTCAGCCCGGTGGGAGGCGTCTGCATTTGAGGTAAAAGGGAGGATTGTGGGAGGATTGTAAGAAATGGGTAGTTTTGGGATTCCCTAAATAAGGACAAGAGAGGACCATTCATAATATCACGGCATAAATCTTCTCCCCAGTCGACTCAAAGTTATCTTACAAACCTCTCACGAAGACTTAAAAGCTCAAAAATACCCCTCAACCCTTTTACAAACACCCTCCCCTGTTGCCCATCCGATCCTGGCAATGCCCAAACGAGCTTTCAAACCCTGCCCTGACGGGTACATCTGCAATATATGCAAAGAGAGTGGCCATTGGGTGTTCGATTGCTCCCAATTCGTCCCCCAAAAGAAGAGTAGAAGGAGTAAGAAGGCCTCAGAATCGCACACCTTCATCCCTGGTGTTGATCCCTCCCCAGAAGACATTGCCAAGGCAAAGGAGATGCAGAAGGGGATGAATGTGAACATCAAGGCACCCAAATGTTTCTGCGGGCTCGATGCCAAGATGAGGAAGTGCATGACTCAGGACCAGACCAGCAAGGTGAGTGAGAATGGGCGAAGAGGAAGGCAAAATCGCACTAAATACCCCAGTACTTGGACGCGCCGTATGTCCACGCATCGAGATGCCATATGCTGAACCATCCCACCCCGTACAAACGCCAACCCTTCGGTCGTCGCTTCGCTCCTCCCATCCCGACAGGCTTTCGGGGTCATGTTCTGGTGGTGCAACAAGGATAAGTGGGACGAGGATGGGAACGAGGTGGAGCGTTGTAAGTTCGCCCGGAGGGTGGACCAAGGGAGAGCGAGGGTTTGCAAGTTTTGGAGAGAGACCGGCTCATGCAAGAAAGGCGTAGACTGCAGCTTCGCCCATGAAATTGGAGGGGAATTGACGTGGAAAGGGAAGGATGGGAGCATCCACCAGGAGGCGAAGGGGGCAGAGGAGGGGGAGAAGGAGCTTGAGAAGGTGGAGAAGGTGGTGGAAGTTGAAAGTGAGGAAGTTGCTGCTGCCAAGGCTGATTCCGACTCCGAGTCTGACTCGGACGAGTCTGACTCCGAGTCTGACTCCTCGTCCTCGTCCTCCTCGTCCTCTGACTCCGAATAAACGACTCTTCTTTTAGATCAAAGGTTTTCTTTCTTTCTTCAACCCTCAACAACTCAGTTGCTGCTGTTGTACTTTCTACCTCCCCTCCCCCCCTTTCCTCCTCCACCCTTTCCACCGTTATTGTAGCGCCTCCTAGTGTTGTACTTGTTCCCCCCGTAGTTCCCCCTCCTGTTGTTGTTCCAGCTCCCCCCCGTGTTGGAGAAGTCCCTGTCCGAGAAGCCGTACGTCCCGCTCTGAGCGTCAAGGAGCTTCTCATTGCTCTCCACAAGCTGGGCGACCTTCTCCGAGTATCGGAGGGCGAGGTTCTGGAGCTTGGAGATGTGGACCCTGTGCATGACGATAGTGGAGGTGGGGCCATCCCAACTTGCGAGGAGCTCCCTGTTGAACATGAGTTTCGAGACGATGGAGTGGACCTGCGAGGCCTCGAGGTCGAACTTCTCCACCACGGACTCCAACGCGAGGCTGTCGTAGTTGTTAGAGTAAGTGAAGAGGAAGGTGCGGAGGGCCTGCTCCTTGATGTTCTCCATGAGGACCTTCTGGATATTCTCCTTGGCGCCCTCCCCAGGGACGAGCTGCCACACGTTGAGGTTGGCGACCATCTCGTACGCATTCTTCCAGTCTCCGGCCTGGAGGGCCTTGGTGGCCGCCATGATGTGGTCGCGGGTGTTCTCGGGAGGCCCGGTGAAAATTTGGCGGTTGTAAATCTCAACCTGCTTCCTGAAGTACTTGCTAGCGGCCCTCTTCCTGTTCTCTCCGCCGGCGCTCTCCTTGGCCATGTTGGGGACCTCTATAAGCATGGCGCAGATCAAGTGGGTGGCCTCGATGAGGTCAACGTTGAGCTGCTGGTGATAGGGGGTCTGCCTCCTCCTCTCAGCCTTCTCCTGCTCGGAGTTCTTGTCGCTTCCGTACTTGTTGAGGCCCTGGGCGAGGAGCTCTCTAAGGCGGCCACCAGCAATTTCTGAGAGACATTGAAATGCTTCCCAGATCTTCCCCTTGCGGAAGGCGCAGAGGCCGAGGGTGACCATCATGCGATTAAAAAGAATCATGTTGGGGATGTGGTTGCTGGTCGCGACGGAATCCTGAAGCTTGGACATGAGGAGCAAGTCGCGGCCTTCTTCGAATCTGTCGTGGATGGCGTGGTATGTGATGTGGCAGAGGATCGCGCGGACCTTCTCCTTCTCTGAGCCGTGAGCGTAGATGAAGGAGGCGCAGTCGGTGATGTTTTGTTCGGGGGAGGGGGTCTCGGGGTCCACGGCGATGGAGGGCTTGCCGGAGGCAGCGCCGGGGTGAACCTTGGAGGGATCGACAGCCGTGGCCTTGGCATTGGTAGAAAGGCAGGCGGGGTGCAGGGCTTCAAGCTCGCCGAACTTGGTGGCGAACTTGGTGGCGTTGTCCACGGCGACAGCGATAGAGTCGTGCTTGTAGTAGCTGTGCTCGAGGCGGAGCAGGTTGAGCTCGGCGACCTCAGTGTTCATGCCCGTCTTTTCGTAATAGTGCGAAACGAGGCTCAAGACCTCGAGCAAGACGCCCTCGTCCCTGAGCCTAATAACGTACTCGGCGGAGTGGGGGCTGGTTTTCTGGAGGGCCTTGGTGTACTGCGAGTTACGGGAAAAAGGGTTGTGTTAGTGTTTGGGCGAATGATGTCCCACTTCGCTCCTCCTCTCACCTGCTCCTCCAGGCGGACCATAAAGGCACACATAGAACCGGCTGCCTTGATAGTGTACCTCTCTTCCTCCGAAAGTTTGGCCTCTGCCTCGGCACGGAGTCTTTCGGCCCTCTGGGCCTCGTCCTCAACCTCACCGGTGTTAGGGTCGATGAGGACCTCCTTCTCCTTGAGCTTGGAGGTCTCCTTCTCCTTCATCTTCATCTGCATCTCCAAGAAGTCATCGGCGTCCATGAGCTTAAGCTTGAGCCTGCTGTCGTTCTTGAGGAAGGTGGCAATTCGGGAGATGGAGGCGGCGCATGAGCGCCACACCGTGGGGCTCATGTAGTCGTCGATGCTGCGGTTCTGATCGAATTGGGAGTTGATAAGGTGCATGAGGACGGGGATCTCTACGGTGGGCCCAAACTGGATGGACATCTTGCAAAGCGCCTCGAGCTGGCGGGTGAGGTCGGAAGCGCGGACGCCCCTCTTTCCACGGGAGGTAACGATATCGTTAAGATTCTTCTCAACGAGGGCGACAGTCATGGTGGCCTCCTTCTCAAGGAACTTGGACTTGGACTTTGCCGCGCTCTCAGCATCTCTCTTTTCCTTCTCCTGCTTCCTCTTCTCGGCCCTACCCTCCTTGTCCTTGACAACCTTCTCCTTGACGACGACAGCAGTCTTGACCCACCTAGCACGGCCCTTGAGCTGCGTGTTGATGTCATCGTCGGATGAATCGGAGTCGGAGTCAGACGAAGAGGAGCCCCAGTCGTCAGAGTCGTCGTCATCGGAGTCAGAGTCGGAGTCGGAGTCAGAGGAGGCCTACGGAGAGGGAGAGGGTGTGGGGGGAGAGTGGTGGGGTGGGGTGGGGGAGGGGGTTAGGGGGTGCAGGGAGGGGTAAGAAGGGGGGAGTTGAGGGTTATGGGGGGCGCATCACCGCATCCCCGCATCACCACATCACTCAGGGTTATTTTCTTAGTTGGTCTCATGCATACCCCCTCTCTTTGTCAGAAGGAAGGCATGGTATCGGAAACGAGGAATTCAGCACCAACTCCGGAGAACTGGTGTGAATTGTAATCATCGTGATGGGGACGGAGGAGGAAACACACACACACACACGGCTGCTAGCTCACCTTTGCCTTGGCCTTTGGCTTGGCAGCTTCCTTGGGCTTGGGCTTGGTCTTGGGTTCAGCGTCGGAGTCGGAGTCGGAGTCGGAGTCAGAGTCAGAGTCGGAATCAGAATCGGAGTCAGAGGAGGAGGAGGAGGAGTCATCATCAGCCTCATCCTCAGACACCACAGGGTTGGCCCTAAAGGCAGTTATCTGCTCAGCGAAACCCTTGTTGTACTTGCGGACCTGAAGTTTCATGCGGTTAAGTGCACGGCCGTTGGTTGCAGACAGCTTCTTGAAGCCAGCCTTGTCCTTGAGGGAGGCAGAGATGAAGTCCTCGAGGTCACACAGGATCCTGATGTAGAAGCTAGGCATATCAACCCCACCGACCTTCTGTTTCTCCATCACGGTCTGGATTCTCTTGAAGCTGTCGTCGACGGCGTTGAAGTCCTTCACCTTCATGGCATTACGCATTTTGGTCTCGTCAGCCTTTATGGTCTCATTACGTCTGTCCTTTCCTGATTTCACAACGCGAACCTCATCATCGTCACTGGAATCCGAGTCCATCACCCAACGGTTAGCGTTGGTGGTGTCTCCTGAGGGGCAAATGGGGGACAGGGGGGTTGGAAAATGGATGAAGGGGAGAAGACCGTCGTGGCCGCTCATTTTTGCACAAAACTTTACTCACCTGCCTTCTTGGTGGAGACATCAGAATCAGAGGAGGAAGAGTTGTCGCTATCAGATTCATTCTCGCTGTTAGACGAGGACGAAGAGTCGTGGGCCCAGAACTTTGACATTTTTGGTTTTTGTGGCTCTGGGGGGTGGGGGGCGGGGGAGAGAGTCGGTCGGAGGCCTTTCGGGGGAAGAGATTTGTCCCCAAAACTTTGAATAGAGGAGCCTGAGAAATGAAGTTACGGCGCTTCCTCCTCCGTTATTACCCTCCAGGTGCGTTACGCGTCGATGATCCCGCAGGTTTGACACTAGGGAGCGGTGTTTGGTTTCGTCTTGGGCACAGAGAGCTGGCAGGATTCCAAACGGGGGTGGTCCATGGGAGGGGGGATGGGGCTGTTGGGGGGGAAGGGGGGATTAGGGGACGACAACTAGGGAAACTAACACCACACACATCGCTCCTCCGGTGCAGGGATCATCCTTGAATATGACTTGCGGGATAAAACTAGGGAAATGAAGGAGGTGAGTTTTCGGGAGATTTGGAAGAGAGGTGGAGTGGATGATTGAGGGGCAGAAGCGGCTAACGAAGGGATCGGGCGAGGGAATATTGGGGATGGGTAGGGTTGGAGTGGTTGGAGAGTCGCGGTCTCTTGTTTTTAATTGATGTATCAAGGGGGAGGAGAGAGGGTTGATGAGGAGGGATGGGGGGGGTGGTGGGGATGGGATTGCGTGAGAAGTATACACCCCTCCTCGCCAAAGCTGATCCCCCCTCCCGCTTCGCCACCCCAGATCGACCTCCTACACCTCACGACCGACACGGATGTGGAGGTGCTTGTGAACCAGATTGTGTTTGAGGAGCCTCTCATCTCCGAGAAGAAGAAACCGCAGCTCCGCCGCCTCATCTATAAACTCATCGAGAAACTAGAACAGAAGGAGGCTAACGACTTTTACCTCTTCAAGATATTAAGGGCGCACATCCTGCCCTTGACGAATTGCGCCTTCAACAAGAGCGGTGACAAGTTCATCACGGGTAGCTACGATCGAACATGCAAGGTTTGGAATACAATTACGGGGGATGAGCTGCTAACGCTAGAGGGCCACCGGAATGTGGTTTACGCAATCGCCTTCAACAACCCCTTCGGAGACAAGATTATTACTGGAAGTTTCGACAAGACCTGTAAACTTTGGAACTCGGACAATGGCGACCTTTACCACACGTACCGGGGGCACGCCACCGAAATCGTCTGCCTCAGTTTCAACCCCATGGGGACCACCATCGCCACCGGCAGCATGGACAACACGGCCCGGCTTTGGGATGTCGAGACGGGGGAGTGCGTCCACACCCTTCTGGGCCACACCGCAGAGATCGTCAGTCTGAACTTTGACACCCACGGGAGCAGGATCATCACAGGCAGCTTTGACCACACCATCAAGATCTGGGACACCCGCAACGGTCGGGTTGCCCACACCCTTTCGGGACACCACGGGGAGATCTCCAGCACCCAGTTCAACTACTCCTCCGACCTCTGTATCTCCGGCAGCATCGACCGCACGTGCAAGATCTGGGACGTGGCGAGCGGGCAGTGTGTTCACACCCTACGGGGCCACAACGACGAGATCCTAGACGTCAGCTTCAATTCGACAGGGTCGAAGCTGGTCACGGCGAGCGCCGACGGAACCAGCAGGGTATTCAACACTATGACGGGCGCCTGCCAGTCCATCCTCATCGGGCACGAGGGGGAGATTTCGAAGGTAGCTTTCAATCCCCCCGGGACCAGGATCCTCACAGCCAGCAGCGACAAGTCGGCCCGGATCTGGGACGTTGACACCGGGGACTGCCTCCAGATCCTCGAGGGCCACACCGACGAGATCTTCTCCTGCGCTTTCAACTACCACGGTGACACTATCATCACTGGCAGCAAGGACAACACCTGCAGGATCTGGAAGAACTAAGAGAGAGAGGGAACGCGAACATACTATAAATACAAGGCTACTAAGGGCACGGCTGAGGAGGGAAGGAGGTTTGCAAAAAAGAAGAAAGAAAGATTCAGTTTACGTCTAAAAAATACATCGTCCTCTATTATTTGGGAGAAAGATTAGCAGAAAAAGGGGGAGGGGGGGGAATGAAGGGGGTATGGTTCCTGGTTCCTAACATACAAACGGGGTGGGGGGTGGGGGGTTACGGTAGGGTGCGGTAGGGTGCGGTGGGGCTTGTTCTAAAAAAATTAGTGACCCATGATCTTGTCGATGACAATGGAGAAGGCAGCGAAACCCATGCAACCGAAAGCGGCAGCTTGGGGACCCTGCTTGGCCTGGATGGCGGCGCCGGTCACACAACCGGATATAGTGGGGTTCCAGATGTCGTTCCGACCACGGATCTTCTCCACTTTGGGAGAGGGCGGGAGCAGGGAGAGGGAAGGGGGGGGAGGGGGAAAGGGGGAGAGGGAAGGGGGGGGAGGGGGAAAGGGGGAGAGGTCAGGGCTTGATTCTCTCTCTATCTCTACCCCCCCCCCCTACCACAACTTGCCCTCAAGTCACTCACCTATACACTCACTCCCCGAGAAAACTCCCGTAATAAAAGCGAAGTTCCTGCACCAGTAAAGGCTCTTCTCCCCCGTCTGCCTCAGCACAGCCCTAGCCTGTTCCTTTATCGGGGCGATCGGTACCTCCTTACCCTTGTAGACCGTAACTGGGGGGGACATATCTGACATCGCACCGAGGAAGACACCCATCCCTAGGCCCATCACACCCCCACCTACTAAACCCATGACAGCACGACCGCCACAGTGGGTGGAAACCCAACCGAAATCAGGAGGGACTCCATCGGCGGGGGGACGATCGGGCTTCCAAGGGAGAGGAAAGGGGAGAGGGACGGAAATACCAGCAATTGTAGTCGGGACTGATATGTTGTGGGCTGGAATATTGGGATTTGGCGAAGAAGAGTTTGAGGTGGATGAGGAAGGAGGGGATAAAGGATCGTTCGTTAACTCAGGATGGGTTGATGATGGTAGTATTGTTTGTCTCGTTGAGGAATCTCCAGAATAAGCGTCGTAGATATTTGTTGTTGGCATGTTTTTGGGGAATTTCTTTGATTTCTTCTTTTGGCAATTTTGGAACACTACATCTTTTGGCTTAATTGGACGCTTCTGGATTCTTTTGACGCTTTTGGTGGACCTTACTAATCTTACTCATCATAGAACTAAAACTTTAAATGGGGCAGAACTTAGAAAAACAACATAAAGATGTTCTGTCTCCACATCCGGGTGCGTTTATCTCACTATTGATGTTGCCTTCTCCCGCGCTTGTGACCTCCTGTTGGCGAGGAGTGAAGCGACGAGCAGAAGGATGTTAGCTAATACGAAAAAAGGCGTTATATTGTCGCTTTGCTTCGCTCCATCCCTCACCTTACCGACCCCACTCCCATTCTTCCCCCACTCAACAGCGATCCCACTTGCGATATCAGGAGACTTAGAGGAGTTCAAGAAGCACACTGACACGTATGGGAAGGTTGACGCTCAGGACAACAACTGTCTCCACGGTCTCTTCACAGCCACCTCTGCCACCCCTAATCACATAAAGATCCTTCTCCATCTCGCCTCCCACCTCGGCTCCGCCTCCCCCCCTTCACCCAGAGAAGGCTCCTTCCTAGACGCAGTGAAGGCCAAGAACAATCTAGGCTGCAGCGTGGTGTGGTAAGAATGGAAGTTTTGAGAAACACGATAAGTCTTATTTCTAACGCAACCCTTTTCACTCATCGTTTCGCTCGTCGCAGGGTTGGGGTTGCCTACCAGGCGGTTGCGCTGTTGGATGAGCTCATTACAGTCTTGGGTAAGAAGGAGGTCAAGGATCTTGTAATGGTGCCCAACGACCAAGGGGACACCGGGATCTTGGCAGCCGTCAGTAGGGGGGGGTTGGAGAGTTTGAGGTGGGTCGCGAAGCTTTTCGAAGGGGACGAGAAGGGGATGGGGGAGCTGGTGGGGAAGCGGAACAAGAACGGAACGGACCTTGTCCAGGCCGCAGTGGGGGGGAGGCATGTGGAGACAGTTAGGATGCTGGTGGAGCTTCTACCCAAGGGGAGGTTCGGGGAGAGAATGGGGAACGGGATGTACCCAATTCATGTCGCTGCGGAAAGGGACTGCGGGGGCATCGTCAAGCTCTTGGTCGGGGCTGGGGCACGGATTGAAGTTACGGACAAGAACGGGGCGACGCCGCTCATGGTAGCGAGCTTTGTAGGAGCGAAGGAGGTTGTGGAAGTACTGCTTAGTGAGGGGGCTGATAAAGAGGCGACGGATGGGGAGGGGAGGAGGGCTGTGGACCTGGCGGAGGCTAAGAAGTTTGGGGAGATCGTCGAGATCCTGAAGTAACCCTAACAGGGATTTGTAGAGGGGTGATTTTAAAAACTAGCTGGCAATTTACGTTTTTACTGCGACCATGTTAATGTTAATGTAAATGTTACCCAGGTAGGTTAGGGATTATTTTAAACAATAACCCTAAAACCTTTACTTGATTACACAACCTACCAGAGCAATCCAAGGCTGACTTCTCTTATTTTATTATTATTTTGACTGAATATCGTACAGCTTTGTTTATACACATCGAAGTCTTCCATATATATATTCAATAAGCCGTATTGCGTTTTATTTTCTGAGGAGGTAATTGGGGCTTCAGACCAAGCTTCTCAACTCTCGAGGCACAAGCACGAGGGCAGGGAATTACTCTTGTCAAGGAGTGGGAAGGATAGGAACGAGTAAAGGTGAGGGATTGCGGTGGGATCGGGGGCCCAGGGGAGGGGAGGTGGGGAGTGGATGGTGGAGGGGAGGGAGGAAGGACGGAGGCAGGAGACCTCACCCCAAGGAGACCGCAACGCCTCGGTGTTTTCGGGGAGAAAAATGAGAAAAAATGAGAAATTGGATTTCTTCTGGGGGCCTGGGGAATAACATTATTTTGGACTCTTACGGCAACATTACCCTGCTAACTAATTTCGAGGCATCTCACCCAGCTCTTTCCTCCGCACTTTCATTTCCCCTCACGCTCTCACAGGCTAATGTCAGACCGCGAGGATTTACTCTCCTCAATCTTGAAGCAGAGTTACGAGAAGATTGCAAAACTCGAGGCTGCGAATGCAGAATATGCGTCCAACTTTGCTGCTACCGCTATGTCCGTTAAAGAGCTTGCTGCTGCTGTCAATGACACAACTAATCTCGTCGAAAATGCAGCTGGCATTGTCACGGTTGTAAATGACCTTGCCATCACCCTTAGGGCCGTGGCAGATCGCGCCGCAGCTCAAGAACGTGCCGCCGGCCATGTTGAGACCATCGAGGTAGCACAACGCCGCGCCGTTGTCCCCAAAGCCACCGAAGACTATGTCGACGCCCCTGAGGTTGCCGCAAAGAATGCTGCCGCCCCTGAGGCCGTCGATTACTCTGCTGCAACCCTTGATGAGGTTGCCGCAGAGAATACTGCCGCCCCTGAGGCCGCAGATAATACTGCCGCCCCTGAGGCCGCAGAGAATACTGCCGCTATATCAAATGACCTTGCTGCAGCCCTCGAAGGTGCCATGGACGATGACACTGGTCATACCACCTTCCATAAGATGAAATACCAGCACGAACAAGCCCACGAGGAGATGGTGGGTGTGCTTGTCGAGCGTGGTGCCGTTGAAGGCATCATCGAGCAGTCGTGGGATACAAAGAGAGCAAATGTCGGCGTAGTCGTTCACGACGAGAAAGAGCGTGTCCTCGATTACATCCTCGCTGGTTCAAATGTTGGAGCGTTCCGACGTGAGATTATTCATGAGGGAGGGGATGGGGAGGGAGGAAGGATTATGTTTTGGCAACATTACAGGGGGACGACAGGGTTAGTTGTCGAGTACCTCCTAAGAATCCGGGTCGTGAGCAATGAAGACTCGGGCCGGTGCATCCTTATTAAATCGGAGGACGAGAAAAGCTTACCGAAGGAGGCGAAGATGAAACTTGTAAAGATTGTGACTTCTACGAACGCGCTGAGAGCGAGGGTCAAGGGTGAGATCAGGCTTGGGAGCTACGAATATGGGCAAACCGCGCTTACTCTTGTCGGAATGTTGGAAGTCGAGGAGGTCGAGGGGAGTGCGCCAGGAACTCCAGGCACACCAAGTCCAGGCAAAGGGGTTTTCGTCAGAAAACTAAAGGTATCAAACGGAGCCAAACATCTGGGCTAATGGAGAGTGTGGGGGGGGGGATAGAGGACGTCAACACCATTTACGCGTCAATCAAGGGTCTGGTGGAGGAGATCGAGAAGAACTTTCACAAGCCTGAGGTTGTTGATGAGAGGAGGAAGAAGCACTTTGTGGAGGAGTTTATTCCAAACGCACCAGCTCTGACCACAGCTGAAAACAACATGATCGAAGGAAGATTGAAACTTGTCAGCATCACCAAAAATGCCAAGAGGCTACCAGAGACACTGAAGCTTGATGTAGAGAAGTTCATTTTTGTTAACGAGGTTACAGGTCAAGTGTTCGGGATTTCTCACTGCATGGTTGATGGTTCAGCAGCCAACGTTCTTGCAGATTTAGTTGAGATTGACACCTACGAGTCAGGGCTATTACACAAAGAAAGTAACGGCAACCTTCCCAGGAAGGTTTTCAGTGGGATAGATAACACAAGATCACAAAAGTACTCAGCAGGTAAAAGGCTTCCAGCACCTTACAAACCTCGCCTTTTCAATGGGTGGCGTTCATGGAAGCAGCAAAAAAGCAGTAGCGAGAAGAACCAGTTCCTCCTTGCCTTTGTCCCCCTAAAGGAGTACACAGGGACAAGAGAAGCTGTGAGAATAGATGGCAAGCACACTGTAGGAGAAACAACAGGCATTTACATCATCACTGAAGTTGCGCCGAATATCTGTACTGTTCTGCGAATTCAGTCAGTAGACTTGAAGGAGACCCTTACTCTTCCCCGAGCTATCAAAATAAGTTTTTGCAAGTCAAACCTAAAATGGGCAGACAAAGTAAATGAGAAGTTCAAGAGGAACGGGAAGAAGGTTGATGCTGAGATCAGGGGGGTTCTGGTGGAGAGGATGAGGGAGGACATTCAGTTGGAGGAAGACCAGAAGAAGGTGTTTGGGGAGTTAGAGGAGCTCTTTGGTGGGGAGGAAGAAGAAGGGTGGGGGCCTCTCGAGTCACCTTACGAGGGAGTGAAGATGAAGATAAAGTACAAGCAGCAGGAGAAAGGGGAAAAGACACTCGGTTTTGGAAGAGCTGAGTGTGTTGCTGACTGCTCAGCTGAGGAAGCAGCTGCTTGGTTCTTTGAGTTCTGTAGCAGGGAGAGGATGGTAATGAGCCGAGACGAAGGGAACCCTGCAAGGCTAGAGATGAGGAAGGGTGGCAAGGGAAGGGTAAATGAGAAGCTGTTTGTAACAGTATTTAAACTTCCCTTCCCTCTTCACAAAAGAGAGTTTGTGATGAGATATGTATGGCAAAAAGTACAGCACGACAACACGATGTCTGTAGCCTTTGTCCCAGCTGAGGAGAAGGTTGACTATGGGGGAAACCTTGGAAAGCTTGTGAGAGGAACAACAAGTGGCATTCTCACTGCCTAGAATATTAAGGACCAAGATGGTGTTATCCAGTGTAAACTTGCATTGACCCAATTTATGGACACAGGAGGGTATATTCCAGTAAAAGTTGTCGACAGATCTACTCCACAAATACTAAGTACGATAGCAGCACTGAGGGATTCCTTCAAGCGGGATGACGAGGTTGATAAAGCTGCACTGGCCTCTCTTGCCAACATCATCAAGAATGAACACCAAGATTATACAGAGGAGGAGGAGAAAGCGATTAGGAAGGGGAAGGAGTTTTATGAGAAATGCAAGGAAGATGAAAACTTTGATGAACTCAAGAGTCCTGATGAGAGGGTCAAGATGAAGCTAGTTCATGTTGATGGGGAAAGCATTGCAACATGTAAAGCTGTAACGGTAGTTGATGCAAGTGCTGAGGAATGCGCTGCCTCAGAATTCTATGGGACGTACAGCAGACACATGGCCAAGACAGCTTCTGCACGGGGAGTGTACACCCAAGTGAAGCATGTCAACAAACACAAGATGTTGTGGTTTATTAGAAGGAGTTTGGGAGTTCCAGGTCTCAGAAAGAGGGACTTCAAGACTGAAGTTATTTACAAAGAAGAGGGCGGTAAAATACTCTTAGACTTTTCGAGCACACAGGATAAACTTGAAGGTTTTCAAGAGGAAAATGGGGCTGTCGAGGGCTTTGTTCACACGACTTGGTACTTCGAGCCACTGCATCCAATCAATAGCTACATCCCACAGACAAGGGTCACCATGATCTCAAAAGTTGATCTTTGTGGTTTTATCCCTGACGCAATAATGAATAAATTGGGACCTAAATTCCTTTCTGCTGTCTCAGTTTTACGCAAGAGATTCGACAAAAGCAAAGAGATTGATGCTACTAACAGGACGCACCAAATTAACACAATGAAGGACCTTACGGCTATTGGCAATAATATAGAATTTAACACCAAATTCCTAGAGCTTGAAGGCAAACAAAAGGTTAAAGGTGCGTTCCCTCTGTCAGATACCTGGATTAAGGTAGAAAGAAAGGGAGAGGGATGGGGAAAGACAACAGTGACAGTTAGAGCAGGTTTGGAGGAAGCTGCTGCCTACTTCTGGGACTTTGAGAGCAGAGTCCATCAAGAAACAACAGGAGATGTTGAGAGGGTTGTTGAGGAGAAGAAGGGGACATGGGAAGTGGTTGTGAGGAGAGGGCAGAAGTTGGAGTCAAGAAAAGGTGTCAAGTACAGAGATAGGGAGTTCTTAAATGCGATGAAGCTGCACAAGGTGGATGAAGATACTATTGTGATTATAATGGAGCCAATAAAGAAAGAGGTTAGAGTTAACCCTAACCCTGACAGGGAGAGAAGAAAGGCTGTAAGGAACAGTCAGAGATCTACTGCACAAAGGGCATCTGAAGAAGTTGCAATAAAGTTCACAAAGAGGGGAGAGAAGGCAACCAAGGTAGAATTTGTCACCAAGGTAGAGCTTGGGGAAAGCTTGAATGTGGAGGCAACAAGATCAACTCTGGAGAGGCATCTAGACGAGGCTGCTGAAGCAGAACGCTACTTTATTGACCTTGTCCCTTTAACCGAGATGTCTATGCAAGTTGGCGAGGCCTTGGGTGCTGATTTGGTTTGGGATGGAGGACAACTTGGAGGAGCACACTCAAGGAAAGACAGAGAGAGACATGTTGAGGAGGTGTGTAAAGAGAGTGCTTCACTGAGGGAGGTTGTGAAGAAGTACCCTTGGTTTGTCACTTTGCTGAAGAGGGCAAGGCTTTGTGAGTACAACTTCAACAGTTCAGTGTCTACCAAGCTTGAGTGTGTCGAGGAGAAGGAAGCAAGGGTGATTGGAAACAACTTGATGCCTTGCTTGAAGAGCAGGAAGGTGATTAAGGCAGGGGTAGATATGTGGAGATTGCAAAACAGGGCTGTTGGGGAGCTATTTGAGGAGTTTCCATGGATGGAGGGCATGTTTGTGGAGATAGGGAAGGGAGTTGTGAAGATGGCTCCTTGGGGTTTGATTTGGAGAGTTACTGTTGGTGCTCTTACATCTATCTTTGATTTGCTTACTGATGTGTATGTGACGTACATGTTTTTGAGTGATAAGAAGTATGGGTACTTTAAGGCTTCTTTGGCAAGTTTGATTGTTTCAATTGGGCTTCAGATGCTTTTTGTTTGGGGTCAAAACAGAAAGTTGGGGATGACAAGGGTGATTAGGGAATGGGTTCCAATCTTGCTTGGGTACAAGCCTGCAGTTGATGCTTACAGGGTTGCAAAGGGAGAAAAACAAGAGGCCGGGCAAGCACTAGATGCTCTGACAGAGTTA